>PUFA01000386.1:550000-777513 GCA_003508835.1 Eonycteris spelaea | reverse complement strand
TAGGAACAACAAAATAGTCATTTAGAAACAAAAAGTAACTTAGCTACTCCATACCTTATATAAAAGTGTATTCCGAAGTGATAAAGGAGGAGAGCTTTCTTTTAATCCTTTAAAAATATTGAAGAAAGAGTTGGCCCTGGAAAATGGCATAGATGATAGAAGCCTTGTTCATCCCTCTTGTGACCAAATCAAAGTTGTGACAGAAACACGGAGCAAAGAGCAAGCAAAGTTGCCTGGGATCTAGATAAACAGAAGCCCTACAACTGGGGAGAGAAATAATTAATCAACCTGGGATGATAGAAGGTAGGAGGAGGCAAAGATGTGAGACTGCCTAGTCCTAAGTGCCTGAGTGGGACAGAAGCTACTGCACCAGCAGCCAGCAGGTGCAGATGCCTCTTAAAGGGGCCGTGTCCATGAGTGGACTTTTGCGGTGACAGACCTGCTGGCTCTGAGCACTAGTGTTTGTTCAGCTGCTCGGGGGGCACCAGGGAGTTACAAGGGGACAATGAGTTGTCAGAGTGAGGGACAGAGGCGAGGCTCTCTCCCAGGCAGAAGTGTCAGGGTATCCATTGTTCCTCTGTTGAGCTCTCCTCTTTCCCAGTGTGTGGACCCAGCGCCGCCATAGCTGAGACGACATCAAACTGAATAATAGAGTTCGCTCAGCCCAGAGGAGTCCCTGAAACTCCACCTCCCCCAACTCTCAGCCCCACCCAGATGGCCACCTCCAGGTGTGACCTAGGCGATTCAGGTGCTCCTTACCGAGCACACCAAGACTCACACTGGTAGCAGCTGACCATGGTTTCTGTCATGGCTTCTTGCTGCAACTATAAGCACAGCATCTGTGGATTGCTTGCTGAATCTTAACAGGTGGCCCCAGAGGGGCACAGGCTGGGGCTAAACTTGGCCTGCAGCTGAACTTCCCCCAGGACTGTGCCACTGGATATCTACTACACAAAGCTGCACTACTAAGACCATGAGACTTAGGAACTTTGCTTAGTACATAGAAACAGACACAGAAAGGCAGCCAAAATGTGAAGACAACGAAGCAGAAACCATATGAGAGAACAGAACAGAGATCCAGGAATACTTGTGTCAAGCAATCTAGCAGATGCAGAATTAAAAACACTGCTGATAAAGATGCTCAATGAACTTAGGGGAAAAGTAGATGAATTCAGTGACAACTTTAACAAAGAGATTTAAAAAAATAAAAATTAAATTGGAAATTATTAAAGAGAACCAGTCAGAAATGAAGAACATTATCTGAGATGAAGAGTACGTTAGATGGAATAAAGAAGAGGATCAAACCACTGATATAGAGGATGGGGAAGTCAAGGACACTCAATAAGAATGGCAAGAAAAAAGAAGCCAAGACTATAATAATAATTTAAGGAGCTTATGGAACACCATTAAATATAAAAATATCCATATTATAGGGATACTTGAAGGAAAACAAGATATTAAAGAGCTATTTGAAGAAATAATGATTAAAAAAAACTTCCCTCACTTGGTGAGGAAATAGACATACAACCCTAGGACATTCAGAGTGTCCCAAGAAAGAGGAATCCAAAGAGGCCCACACCAAGACACATCATAATTCAAATGCCAAAGGTTAAGTACAAAGAGAGAATCTTAAAAGTAGCAAGAGAAAAGCAATTAGTTATCTATAAGGGAGCACCCAAAGACTGTCAGCTGATTTCTCAAAAGAAACTACGCAGGACAGGGGGCCTGGCACAAAATATTCAATGTGATGAAAACCCAGGATCTACAACCAAGAATACTTATCCTGCAAAACTATCATTTAGAGTCAAAGGACAAATAACTTCCCAGACAAAAATAAGCTAAAAGAATTTATCAGCACCAAACCAGTATTACAGAAAATGTTGGAGGGACTTCTTTAAGAAGAAAAAAACATGTATCATAAGCAGGAATAAAGAATGGTGATAACTACATTCCTATCAACAAGTACCTCAAATGGAAAAGAATTAAGTGCTCCAACGAAAAGATAGAGTGGCTGAATGGATAAGAAAACAAGGCCCCTATGTATGCTGCCTACAAGAGACTCACTTTAAATTAAAAGACACACATAGACTAAAAGGAAGGGAATGGAAAAAGATATTGCCTTGATGGACCTAGAGGGTATTCCTCTGAATAAAATGGGTTGGATAGAGAAAGACAAATATCACATGATTTCATGTTTATGTAGAATCTAAACAAAATAAATGACAACAACAAGAAAAATAGAAATAAACTCATAGATAAAGAGAATATTTTGAGGGCTACTAAATGAGAGGGGAATTGGGAGAGAAGTCAAAAAAAGGCAAAGGGATTAAGAGGTACAATGGATAGTTGCAGAATAGACATGGAGATGTAGAGTGTAGAATGGGGAAGATGGCTAATAATCTTATAACAAATATGTAATGGGAAAGAAGAGTACTAGATTTAGTGGGATGATTGCTTTCTGAGTATGTGAATCTCTGATTACTGTGCTGTACAACTGAATTGGCATATTGTTGTATGACAACTATAATTGAAAAAAACTTGTTAAATTGTACAATGTAAAAATGAGCAACTAATTGTCTATTACATTTCAATAAAGCCAAAAAAATTGAAGAAAAATATGTAGAACACTTTATAAGCTTAGGGTGAGAAATACCTTCCTAGAGAAGATATAAAATGAAGGTACTATGCAATTTATTGAATATAAATTATAGCTCAGTAAAAAAATACAACTGGAAAAAGGAATACTATAAAGGGAAAAAATGACAAGTATTTACTACATAAATATCCTGAAAATGTAAAATACTTATGCGGTAAAAACAAATAAATAAAGTATAAAGACAAGTAACAAATAAAAAAATTTGCACCATATATGATAGCTAACTAATTAATGATTAGAATATATATATACACACATATATATGTGTATGTATGTGTATATGTGTGTGTGTGTGGTGTGAAAAACACAGGATGCAATTGAAAAATAGGCAAAGGATAGAAGAAAATTTTTAATAGTCATTAATCATGAAGAGATGTATAGCTTCACTATTAATTGAGTACAATAATTTAAATTAGATTGTATTGAATATAATAATTTAAATTAAAAGAATCAAATATTATTTTTCTCATCATTGTGATAAATAATGGAAAAGATTAATAATACCCATTATTAATAAGGCTTCAGAGAAATAGATACTATCATGCAAAGATGATCAGAATATACATTTGTAAAGTCTTTTTGGAGGGCATCTTGGTATTATTTATTAAAAATTTAAACATGCACAGCCTTAGGCCCAACAATTCTCTTTCTAGGAATCTAACCAACAGAGACACTTAGAAAAGTATACAAGAATGTTCACTGAAGCACTGGCTGTGTTAATAAAAATTGGAAGTTCCCTAAGTTTTCATTACTGGGGAATGGTGGGATGTAGTTTGGTATTATCTTGCTATAAACTATGAATTACAAAAAAAGTACATTTAATATCATCACCAATACTTATAAATCAGTAAGTGCAGTGTTGTTAAAATATATGTGTGTGGGTATGCATGAATGCCAATAGGAGAGGGATTTAAAAAATTTCAACCAATAATTGATAATGATTACTTCTGGCAATGGCAATGGAAATGATATTAGGACATAAGCAAGGAAAAGACAGACTCACTTTTTTAGTTTTAACACTGTTTGAAACTTTTACATATATTTTTTTACACCATCCCTGTGCCACAGCAGCTTACAAAAACACTAATATGACTATACAATGTTGTATAAACAGTGCTAAAACAGAAGCTATAGGATGCCGTAGGTGGGAGAGGTCTCCATGGGCTGACACACAAAAAGAAGGCCTGATGGAAAAGGATTGATGAACAAGGGACCTCAAATAAGATGAACAATGTAATAGGCCAAGGAAAAGAGAGATGAGGTCTTCCAGAGAGGGTGACATTGTCCACCAAGTCATGCCTACCTTAAAGTCATCCACAGCAAGAGGTGCTATCAAAGAGCATTTCATTCACTTATCAAGATCTTATTGAGAGCCAACTGTGTACCAGGTATTCTTCTAGGCATTTATAGTCACCATACATCATCATCACCATCACCATCATCACCATCACCATAATCCTCCAAAAGTATATAATATGTAGATCAGTATGGGAAAAAGGCGTTTTTCAATGCCGGTGGGAATGTAAATTTGTTAATTACTACAGAGGCCAAGTCATCTTTTAAATGATATCAATCTAAATTGTATCAGTCTTTCAATTGAGTATACCTTTGACCCTGACAATCTTATTTCTAGGACTTTATTCTAAGGACAGGGACATTAGGGGATATTTACTGACAAGAATTTAGACAACTTAAATAACAGTAACCAGGAAGTTAAATTGTGGTACATTCACTTCATGGAATATTATTCTACATTTAAAATTATGTTATGGAAGCATATTTAAAAACATAGAAAAATGTATACACTATTTTGTAATATGAGAAAAACCAATCACAAAACAGTATGTATGGTATGAGTGGAATCAGGTTTTTAATTTTTATTGGCTTAAAAATGTCTGGAAATATTTACAATGAAATGTTGTTACACCTGGGTGGAAATATTAAAAGTCACTTCTGTATTTTCCATATTTTCTCGAATTGAGCTATATTATTTTTGCAATAAAAAGCAACCAACATGTGGAAATCAGAGTAAATAATAAGAGCCAAAACTCCTCTGACACTAGCTTGATGCCAGGAACCATTCCTTAAATGTACCAGCACAAGTCAACCTCTCTTTGCAACAACAAGATGAGAAGAGACCATGTTTCAGCCTTTCTGGGAGTTTACAGGAAAAGACAAGCAATTCGATCTCATATTAAGAACACTGCAAGGAAAACACAATAGTCCTTGGTCAAGGGCAAGGAGTAAGGGTAGTGTTAGGAAGAATTCCCAAGAAAAGTTCCCCCTCTCTGTGGATAGCTTGAAAAGCCTGTGGAAAGGAGTGCAAAGTAAACATGTTAGAAAAGAGAGGCTATGGGTGCCAGTTAAGAAAAAGCACTCAATCCAGAAATTTTCATTGTGTTGTTTGTTTTGCTCTGTTTTCTATATAACAACTGCTGAGGTGGAGATTTAGGAAAACAAGGCCCTTGGAGAGAAGCAAGGACCCAGGAAAAGGTACCCTGGGAGGCTGGAGCCACAGGCCTGTTCCCAGCCTTGCTTAGGAAGGACAGGAGCCAAGCCTCCACACACTCCCCACAGCCTGGCACAGACACGCTCCAACCTAAACAAGCCAGTCTGCTTTCAGACCATTCACTTGGTGTTACCTCTCCTCAGCACAGACTTCTGGAAGCTTAAGTGGAATGTTGTAGAAGTATGGTCATTCTTCCTAAGGTTTTGAATCTTCTTGTCAAAAACCATGGCTCTGCCAGAGGCTAAGGAAGTGTGAGGAACAGGAAGTTCTGAAGCACAGCAGACACAGCAAAAGAGGCTCAGCTCTTCTGTGAAGTTAGAACCACTGCCAGATGAGAGGTGGGGGTGAAAGGGAGTAAGCAAGAGACAGACACAGAGAGGAAAGAAAGACAAAAAAGAAAAGAGACTATGAAAAAATGGAAGGGGAGAGAGGGAAGGAAGAGAGAAAGGGAAGGAACAGAGAATAGAAAGATAAGAAAAGGGAGAAAAAGATCTTTGAGAAGAGAGAGGGAAGGGCAGGAGGAAGAAGAAAGTAGAGGAATGGGAGGAAGAAAGAGGAGAAGGGAAGTGAAGAGGAGGAGAGGAAGGGGTTGAAAATTTTTATTTCCAGTGAACTCTTATGAACTACTTCAGCTTTCCGGAGCAAGTACACACCTAAATATTCCGGAAGGAATCTGCTTTACTCACCGAAAGTATATTCACATTAATGAACTAAATGATTGCACTCATTTGAATGTAGGGAACCTTTTTATCTATTCTAATTGACAGAGAGCCCTTACTGCCAAGAGACTTAGTGTGCAGCTCCAGAATGTATTGTGACATAAAAATCAAAAGGACATATATACAATCCTATATTTCAGAGCCAAATGATCTTCAGAGTGGATTTCCTCCTCAGCTTTTGGTCATCAGATGTATTTTTCTGTTTTCTGTGCCAAAATATATATTTATATTAATACTCTTTGATTCTCTTTAATTGGATTAAGGAGAAAAAGTGCATAACATTTCAGATAATATATCATTCTGTGCTTAAGAACATTACAATAAGCAAACTCCAAGGACAAAGTTTGACTGCTAAAGACTATCTACATAAATTATTAACTTTAACATGTACCTTATTCATATAGGATATTAAAAATACTTTTCATGAATAAGTTTTATCCCTTGAAAAAAGCTTATCAAAACAACATCACTAATGTTTTTAATATTGTATGTAATAAAATTAGATTATTTTTCATACTTGGGACTATCAGCTTTACTTTGTGATCCTCTGATCTTGTGCCAGACTAAATTCAAAGCAATGAAAGATGTAACTGTAGCAGACAATAGCATTTCTTATTAAAACTGTGAGATGCATCTTCTTGTATAGAACATTTGTGATAAAAAATGATAACCTTCAAATATGGCATTTGGTAGCTATGATATTCCAGAACACAGTCCACACTTTCTATCTTTCTCCAGGAAGGGAGAGCTATCTCTGGTCCTTTACCCACTTTTGGGTGAATTTCTCAGTGAGCTATTACAGCTTGAGTCTTGGATCAGTTCCTCTGAGCAACAGATCAGAGTCACCAGTCTTCCCTGCTCTGAGGCCTGGCAACTGACATCAGGACCTTTCAATGGGTGCCCCCTCCCATGGATGCCCAGCACCCTATGGCCAAAGCAATCAAGGCTTCATAGACTTAAGCAGGAGATGAAGCAGACAGCCAATCGCATCTTTCAGAATTGAAGGAGATTTTGCCCAGAGGATGGACAGGGCAGCATGGGGCCAGGCTCTTGCTCCTTTCTGTCCTATCTTTTACATCTAAAATATGAGTCAGCCCAGCATCCACAAAAAAATCTTTCCTTACCTCCATGGCCTGGCCCATAAGGCTGCAGCCCTTAGAGGCCAAGAAGATGTGTTCTAGCCCAGCAGAGCCATCTTGGAGGCCCCTGCCTGGCTGACTATAGAGAGGACCACTGACCTGTCCCCAGCACCTCTCCACAGAAAACAGATGCACTTACCTCTCATTTCCATCTCTGAGGATCCATTAGACCAGGCTGTCCACTTATTCCTGTGCTTGCTGATTTCCTGAACTTTGCAGACATAATGTCCTTGGTCTGCTGGTTGAACGGTCAAAATGGAGAGCCTATAGAGTGCCCCACGCCTCTCCTCCAGGAGGCACAGCCTCTGCCGGTAGGTGCTGTGGCTGAAATTCCCATAGTATTGCACTACCCGGAGCTTGGTCATCTTAATCATCAAGGCCTCCTGGGAGTCAGGGCGTGTGAAGAACCAGCGTACAGCCAGCAAGCTGTCTTTCCGCCTCTTCTGAGAGATGTGGCAGAGAAGAGTGGCATTTTCCCCCTCGAAGTAGTCAACCACGGGCCCTGGGGACACGGTGACATTGAGGGCACCACAGACCTCTGCAGAAAAAAAGAAAAAAAAAAAGGAAGAAAGAAAATGAGAAAAGCCACAGCGTTTCTACAGGCGGAATAACAGTGAGTCTTTTCCTCAGGAGCTGGTGTGCCCTGCATGGCCAGAAAGTTAGGTTGCCCCAGCCCCTCTATGCTCAACTTCTGCCTTCACGATGGCCAGAAGGAGAGCTCCTTCTCGGGGAGCTTCTATGGGCACCCATGTCCTCTTCTATGAGAGGATCCCACTCATGTGAATTGCCATTGACCACCTGGCCCAGAGGTATTTTTAAAAAATTTTTTTTAATTATAGTTGCTGATGTTTAAAATTCAGGAGATTTTACATAATATTTGGTTTTTGGAATCTCTTAAACATTTCCAGCCCTTGTCCATCCCCCTTACCCTCCTCCGCAAAGCCTACTTGGATCAATTTCACAAACTGCCTGAGTGGGCAATGCCAAGTGCTGCCTTTCTAAGCCCCTTTCCCTATCACAGCTATTTCAACTGTCAACAAGGCAGATTAGCAGCACTCACTGGTTAGCCATGTGTTCAGCTAGTACTGGGAACTAGAACCACAGAGGTTTCTCAGTTTCTTGCTCTAAGTCTCTTTGGATTCAGAGCTGAAGTGCAGGAATAAAGAATGACGAGCCCAGGAACAGGGAGGGGTGAGAAAACTTCCCAATCCCACAAAAGATGCTCCAGAATTCCAGGCCCTGTTAACCACTTCCAGTTCTTTGGTTAGTCAGACCCACCCAAAGGGCTGCCCTTCCGGATTGTGCAAGGTTACTACTGGGCTGCCCTCATGGGTGGCACCATTCTCTGGCAGTAAAAGCCCAGAAATGATGCTTTGCACAGGATGACCAGAAACAGCTCTGTCCAAGGACTGTCTTCTCACCAGGTTCCAGATCTTCACCCCTGTGAGGCCCAGTGCACAATTCCAGGAAGCACCATTCCCACTGCAAAAGCAAATGTCCTGGGGTCATCTCAGATTATAAATGTCTCTCAAAGATTATCTGGTCAAAAGTAGGGGCTTGGGCCCTGATGTCAGAGTCACCAAAATCTCTGAACCTTAGTCAGTGCTGCAGGTGAGTAAGGAGAAAGGATGACAAAGAGATCAGAGAACTGAACCTTTCACTGTGAAGAGGCTGTGAGTCAACAAGGTGAGGCCTTGTGTGTGTCAGGGTGGGGTGGGGGTGCCAATAAGGTCCTCCTCTTGTATGGTTTCCACTATTGATTTAATAAACTGAACACCTTGAGAAACATGACTTGAAGGTCAATGTCCTTTAATTTTCTTTCTCATCTCTTAGAAGCCAGGCCTACCAGGTTTCTACAGGGATACCATAAGGCCCTTAACTTAATCACATCATGAAGTGCTTTTTGCTTACCACACCGTGACAGTATTTCGATACCTTAAAAAAATAGATGGAAGCAAATTCAGAAGAAAAGGGCTGATGCTCATCTAGTCTCTAAGCAGCTTGTGGATAATAGTGAGGTTTTCTGTCTACAGTGATGAAAGACAAAGCTGGCCCAGGCATCTACTCCAGGAATGCAGATCAACAGTTGATCAAGGAAGGTACACACTCTCTAGTAACAATCTCTAACAATCTCACTGTCCACACAAGTCACTCACCCAGGACAAAAGGGAAGAAATTGCCCAGTTTTGCCCACCTGGATCTCACCTTGCCCATACACCATATTAAATTAGTCCAAGAGTATTCTCCCTGGCTGCTAAGGCCCTCTCCTACAGTGGCTGTGTGTGTTGGGGGTGGGGGGCTCCCTGGTGAATAGCAACATCACCAAGACATTAGGCTGACCCCACTCTGACAGCTGCCCAGGGTTCAGCAGGCAGAAAGCAGCAGAGATGCAGCAGCTGGCTTCCAGAATTGAAGTCCAGCTCCACCCACCCCTAAGGGCTACCCGCTGGAAGCAAGGAAAGCTGGGGAAGGCAGGAAATTGAAACAATATGGGTGGGATGAAAGCACCAACAGCCCCACAAACCAGTCTCCTCCTATTAACACTGCATGAAGGAGGGATTATTTATAGTCACTAAAACCAGGGGTATGTGCCAAGTTCCCCAGTCCCCATGGGAGGCCAGATTCCATCCTGTAGGCAAACCAGTAACCCTTCTATTTCTGTAGCTCAGGCCAGAAGTCAGCAGCTCCCACAAAAGGGAATGAGTTCATCCCAAGATGAGCTCTCCTTTCCTCTTCGCCAGTGTGTCTCTAGGCCTTTGTTCAGTTCCATGTTCTCACAAATGGCTTCAGCATGTTTCTCTCACTGAACTGCAAAGACCCTTGTTATGAGCCGAATAGCATCTTCTCCAAAGTTGTGTGTTGAATCCCATCCCCTAGGGCCTCAGAATGTAACTACATTTAGAGACAGGGCCTTTAAACAGGTGATTAAGTTAAAATGATGCCATTAGGGTGGACCCTAATCCAACAATCCAACATAATTGTTGTCCTTATAAGAAGAGGACATTAGAACATAGACACACACAGAAGGAGGACCATGTAAAGACACAGGGAGAAGATGGTCATCTACAAGCTGAGGAGAGAGCCCTCAGAAGAAACCAGCTCTGCCAGCACCTTGATCTCAGACCTCTGGCCTCCAGGAACTCTTGAGTGCAGAGGTTCCCTGGGAGAGTGGAAGGATCTTCTTCCTCTCACCTCAATTTCCTGTAATGCAGGGTCACAAATCAAGAAATTTAGTTCTTCCCTGGGCCAGAATGACTTCCACGATTCTTCCTCCTAGGCCAGGAGAGGAGAGACTCTGCCCTGCCCAGGCCAACCCCTTACCTTACCAGGTGTAGGTGTCCTGTAGCTGGCTTGGTCCAAGTTTCTTTGGCTTGCCCCATGCTTTGCAGGGTGTGCATGTGCTGTCATTCAGACTGAGACCCAAAAGGGAAAGGCCTAGACCCCAACGGATACCACCTGCCTTCATACTTTGGTGTTGTCTTTGCTCCCCATGGTCCTGAGGACCTGACCTCCACTGCTGTGCTCTCTGCTGAGCCACACAAGACCTGATGACTATGGTGGGGCAGAAGCTGTGTGCCTCTCTTGCCTAATATTTAACTAAACATCCAGCTCAGCTAACATTGACCCTCCTTTCAATGGTACCTTCTCTCATAGCCACATGCACACAATCAGTGAGGTTTGTATGCCCTGAGAGCTGGAAAAATGAGAGCAATAAAAAGCAACACACATGCTGCCCTGTCAATAGGGAGGGCTTCCTGGGTATACAAACTGAGTATTCAGTAGCCATAGAGCCCTATGCTTGGAAGGGCCCCCTATTTGGTTAATTTTTGCTGTCGCTCTCTAGAAGTTTTAATAATGTTTGAGTAACGGGTTCCACATTTTCATTTTGTAGTGGATGCCACAAATTATATGTCTGGTCCTGGATAAGATTGATGGAGTCTAACTCTCCTGTTCTATCTGGATAATGTCATGAAAAGGACTAACAGCTCAGAAAACAGCCTAAAAGGATGTCAGTGTAGTCAAATAATACACAACCTATTCATCTAGGATACTACCTCTTCATCCTCTCTCTCTCCCCTTCTCATGCTCATCGTAAAGTGGAGGATGGCAACTTCCAGATGCAGGCGGACCATGTGAAGACACAGGGAGAAGATGGTCAGCTAGCAGGTTAATGTAGGATTTCTAACAGAGACAAAGCACCTGCCTTGCCTGGAATGCAGAGGTGGGCAAAACCCGGGTCCCTCTGTTCCAGCTTGGCCAGTGATGTGCTAGTGGTTCTGTGCCCCACAGTTCTTTTCTATCCTGAGAACACTGCCCCCACTCACTTTAGGGAGCCAGGAGTCTCTAGGTTTATAAGAAATGCTACTTGTGTGAACCACTCCAAAACGAAAATCTCATTCTTATTAAATGGGTACTCTAAATTCATGACAAATAAATCTCTGAAAATAATACCATTGCATTATTTAAAAACCCATGGCACTAGGATCTAGTGATGACCAAGCACCAAGCAAGCAGAGGTGCTACCAAACCTAGACTATGGGGCGATGCATTCATAATAAGCCCATCACCTGAAAACAGCTCTCATCAAGGAAAACACAAGGCCTTGACCAGTGATAAAGGCTAACATTTGCTGAGTGTGAACTCCACTTTAGATATATTTTCCCATTTTACCCTCATATTATGTTTATCCCCATTTTACAGACAAGAGAGCTGAGACTCAAAGAGGCTAAGCTACTTGCTCAAACTCACAGAATGTGGCAGTGCTGCAATTCAAATCTAGGCCATATGGTTTCAGAGGCAACTCTCAACCACCACTCTGCACAACTCTTTGGCTTCTAGTAAATATTTTGCCCCTCAGTTTGCTCTTCTGTAAAATGAGAGGTGGGACCAGGTGATTGCTAAGGTCCTGCTCTGTCCCCAAATAGATAAGTAGAAAAGTTCAGGGGTTAAGAGTCCAGACTTATGTATAAAGTGGTTCTGCTGGCCCTCCCTTGGGGAATGGTGAGAAGGAGTTGTAGGTGAAACATTTAGAGGAATGCGTGGCACATGGTGAGTGCTAAGTGAGTGGGAACTGCCATCATTATCGAGGCATAACCTTAGGCACAGCCAGGGCAGACTCTAAAGAATCCTGAAGTCCAGCTCTTAAGGCTCCTGATGTCTCCTGGAAACATGAGAATGTCCCTAACCCCCAAAAGCCACTCTGTGGAGGCACCCTCTCTGACAGTACCTACAATTAGGAAGGTACTCATGGGGCCTAGGGGACAAACATTTGGCCCATCCCAGTCAAACCTGCAGCCATTGTCAGGCAAGACAGTGACAATGGTGAATGGAGTATTTCCCACAGTGCTGTTTTCAGGTTCACTGGAAAACCCATTGCACTGGTAGCCAAGGGGTCAATTTCTTCCCACCATAGTAATCTAAGTCACTCCTCCCCAGACTTTGATCTATGCTGGCTCAAAAGCCAGCTCCATCACTTGGTAGCTGGGTCATCATTGAGATATTACTTAACTCTGAGCATCAGCCTTCTTGTTTACAAAACTATGGCAACACGGCTAGGCCACTACAGGCAGAGTCGAGAGCTAGGCTTCCTGGGTTCAAATCCCAACCCCATCACTTACAAGGCTTGTAACTCAAGGCAAGTCAATTCATGCGGTGCCCCTCACCTACAAAATGGGGACAATAATAGCACCTCCCTCAGAAGTTATTGGCAAGTTTAACAGAGTTAATGTTTGCAAAACACCTGGATATAGAAATATTTGCATCTCATTATTACTTTGAAGTTTTGTTGTGATTAATAACTGTGCAGCACTACACCTGGCAGCCAATACACTCCAGGCTCCCAGGGGACATGAGAGACATCGATACACTTATTATTACTATTATTCTAGCCAGCATGACACCTTCAGCCCTGAGGAATAGAGAGAAAATTCTTTAGCAACTTAAAAGTGAGAGCAGAAACCCTGAAATGAAAGCCAGAGGCTGTCCCTAAGGCAGGGTGCTTTGTAAACGGCCCCATTTCATCCAGCAGTGGATACTCTATCTCGTCAGGTCTGGTCATTGCAAACTGCCCCAGTCCCCAACACCATCCAGGAGATCCAGTTCCTTCAGACAGAGTCTGCTAAGGAGAGCTCCGAAGAGAGTTAAAGAGAAGTTGCTGCTCAGATAAACCTGCCAACAGTTGTCGGTCTTAACCGTTTCGGAGAAAAAAAAGAAGACAAACCAACAACTGGGCTCGCGCGTTCTGGCTTAAATCTTCAACTCAGAGGCCTGGCCCTCGGAAGGGGACTGTTCTGAGCACCTCTGAGGAGCGCTGGGGCCCGGCCGAGGAGGGAAGAAAGGGGGCCGCAGTCTACGCCTTCTGCCAGGCATCCGCGCGGCGACTGGGACAGCGCAAACCGGGGCTCTCCGGCGCGCACGGGTAGAGGGAGGCCCAGAGGCGTCAGTGCCTTCCCGCCAGGCCCGAGCCCCGAGGCCCGGTCGCCCCGCCCGCGGGGTCCTGGAGCCGTGGTCTGCCTGCCCGGCCCTCCGAGCCCGCCGCGCTTACCTGGGGCCGGAGCCCGCGCCAGCAGCACGGCCGCCGTCAGTGCCAGCAGCCGCATCTCCCCGCCGCGGCCCGGCGCTGTGACGCGGAGCAGCGCCGCCGCCCGCCCTGCCTGGGCTCCCAGCCCGCCCAGCGCCCGCGCCCGCCTCCGGCCGGGCCCGGCCTGGCCTGGCCCGCCCCGTCCCGCTGGGCCCGACTTCGGTGTGCCTCCAGCTTCCCTGGTCAAGGGCGCCTCCCGCTCCCGCCCCCCACCCCCCGCCCTCGCGATCATTCTCTCGCGACCTGGGGGTGTCTCATTGTCATCACTCCCATTTCACAGATAAGAAAACTGAGGTTCTGAGAGCTGATGACTGGACACCTGGAATATACAGCGGTAATGGGATTCGCGGTCTGATTTGCTATCAGACACAGATATTGCTAAGGGGAGGGAGTCATGGAGCTTGCAGATGGGGTGGGATGAAACTACCAAACGCAATGGCTGCCACCTTGTGAGGCTAATCTGCTGCCTGGTGGACCCTTGCCATCGCTCCACAGAGACCTTTGTGAGCAGCTGAGGGAGAAGTCCTCTTCTGCTGCCCTGAGCTGAGCATGGGGATTGTTAGGTATGGGGACCCTCGCAAAATTAAGAGAACCCACAGACAAGTTCAGAGAACATGGATACTATTAAAAATGTTGATCACTCAGGGTGCCCTCAGCCATAACTTGGACTAGGTACTTGATACCATGTTACTGAATTCTGGCACTGTGAGGTCCTGGGACAGCTCCTTAATCTCTATATGCCTCAGTTTCCTCCATCTATACAATGGGGAAATGGACATGTGTCTCATGAGGTGTTGAAGAACATCAGGTGAGACAGTTCTAGTTATGGCCCATAAGTGTCAATTATCATTTGTGTTATTATTTTAGATAAGGAAGCAGAGGCAGGGAGATGAAAGAGCTGACCTAAGTCACACAGCCAGGGAGTAGTGATGAGGTCACTCAGCCCAGGTCACTCTGAGGTAATGCCTGGTCTCTTCACCATGGTTCTGAACTTGGGGTCTGAGCCTGACTAATGTGTTAGCTCAGTTCACATCTTGCTCAGTATCTCCAGAGCAAGAACAGTATATGTTAGATATGTTTTGTCTGTGTCTACAAGGAGAGGTCTTTGAGGAGTTCCAGAAAAGGTGGGTCCTGCTTAAGATTGGGTCCCTGGAGGAGGAGGAAAACAGGGTCCCCATCTCCTTCCCTCTAAGGGCAGTGATGAGGGTGAGGAAGGCATAAAGAGACAGGCGGTGTTGCCCACTGGTGCTGAGCCCCAGGGCATGTCCCAGAGGAACCGTCCACCCCTGCAGTCCAGGCCAGTGCATACAAGCCTTTGTGATCTCTCCAAATCCTGGGGTCCTGGGACCCATAGTTCCCATAGGGCTCTTCTAGTTGCGAGACCCTCATATGGAGCACGTCTCTGTAGAGACTGGGCTGACCGTCAAGGCAGCCAGACTGGAGGGAATGGCCTCACTTCTCAGCCAGACTGGTGAAAGGACCTGCAGAGTCCAGGGTAAGCTGGTTTCAAGGTCCATAGATCTGATGCCACAGACTAGAAGTGGGGACAAGAACTGGTGTCAAACTGGAACCTACAATTCAGGAATAGAAACATACCTAAGAGATTTCCAGACCAGAACCTGGAAACCACTTTGCATGTGTGAGCAACTAATCCTCTTATCTCATCCTGTAAGGTCCCAGGCTCCATGTTACAGATTAGTAAACTCAGGCTCAAAGAGGACCAGAGACCTGTCCAGGATCCTGTGGGCCACAGGGTTTCTGAACTGGGAACTCAGATCCGTTCCAGAAGGGGAGAGCTGTTTCTGAAAGCCAACTGGCATCCCACCTTAGGTAACCATTGTGAGTACTCTGAACTTCATTTTCCTGATGAAGGTGACATGTGTAAAATGACTTGTCAGCATGACTGTACCTGAGCAGGTTGCTAAGGAAGCAGCAGGACTGTTTGGTGTCCTCTGTGACCTCCTACCTCAACTTGCAGTTTACTCTCTCAGTTGGTGGAAAGTAAAAGGGGCCTCTTACATATATTGGCCACACCTGAAGGAGCCAATTCCCACTTTGGTCATTGCATCTTTTTGTTTGTTTTGGATTTTTTTTTTTTATTTTTCAGTTACAGTTGGCATATAATATTATATTAGTTTCAGGTGTACAATATGGTTCTTAGACATTTATATAACTTATGAAGTGATCATCTCTATAAACCTAGTACCTGTCTAACACCATACATAATTATTAAAATATTATTGACTATAGTTCTTATACTATACTTTACATCCCCATGACTATTTTGTAACTACCAATTTGTAATTCTTAATCCTTTCCTTTCTTTCACCCCACCCCCCAACCATTCTTCCATCTGGCAACCATCAAAATGTTCTCTATATCTATGAGTTTGTTTTTGTTTTGTTTGTTTATTTTGTTCTTTAGATTTCACATGGAAGAGAAATCATATGGCATTTGTCATTCTGCATCTGACTTACTTCACTCAGAACAAATCCCCACTAGGTCCATTCATATTGTTACAAATGGCAAGCTTTCATTTTTTTATGGCTCAATAATATTCTACTGTATAGGTACCATCTTTCCTTTATCCATTCATCCATTGATGAACATGAGGTTGCCTCCATATCTTGGCTATTGTAAATAATGCTTCAATGAACATGTAGATGCACATGTTCTTTCAAAGTAGTGTTTTGGGTTTCTTTGGAAAAATACCCAGGGTGAGATTACTGGGTACTTCTTTGTCTCTTGTTATTGCCTTTGTTTTAAAGTCTATTTTGCTATGGCGATGCCACCCTGAATGTGCCCGATCTCATCTGATCTTGGAAGCTAGGCGGGTCGGGCTTGATTAGTACTTGGATGGGAGACCACCTAGGAACACCAAGTGCTATAGATGTTTAAAATAATAATAATAATAATAATAATAATAATAATAATAATAAAGTCTATTTTGTCTGGTATTGCTACCCCAGTATGGCTACCCCAGTCTTTTTATTATTATTTCTGTTTTCATGAAACATCTTTTTTCATCCCTTTGCTTTCAGTCCGTGTGTCTTTAGATCTGAAGTGAGTCTCTTGTAGGCAGCAGATGTAAGAATCTTGTTTTCTTATCCATTCAGCCACTCTATCTTTTAATTGAAACATTCAGTCCATTTACATTTACAGTAATTGATAGATAAGTAGTCATTGCCATTTTATTATTCATATTTTTAATCTTTTTTTTTTCTTCTTTTTTAAAAGTCGCTTGAACATTAGAAGCTCTTTATCTGTCTTTCCATTCTAAATGATAGCTTGCTGGATAAAGTAATCTTGGTTGTAGTTCCTTGCTTTTTATCCCTTTGAGTATGTCGGGCCAACCTCTTCTGGCTTGCAAAGTTTCTATCGAGAAATCAGCTGACAGTCTTATGCTTGTGGGAGCTCCCTTATAGGTAAATAATTGCTTTTCTCTTGCTGCTTTTAAGATTCTCTTTTTGTCTTTAACTTTTGGCATTTTAATTATGATGTATCTTGGCATGGGTCTCCTTGTATTCATCTTGTTTGGGACTATATGTGCTTCCTGGGCTTGTATGTCTTATTTCCTTTGTCAAGTTAGGAAAATTTTTCATCATTATTTCTTCAAATAGGTTTTCAGTTTTTTACTTTCTCTCTTCTCCTTCTGGTATCCCTATGGTGCAAATGTTTTCACACTTGATGTTGTCTCAAGGGCCCCTTATACTATCTTAATTGTATGTATGTATGTATGTATGTATGTATGTATGTATGTATGCATGTATGTATTTTTGTTGTTCCAATTGGGTGTTTTATACTACCTTACTTTTAATCATTGATTTGATCCTCTGCTTCATCTGATCTACTATTGATTCCCTCTAACATATTTTTTCATTTCAGTTATTGTGGTCTTTATTTCTGACTGGTTCTTTTTTACATTTTCTATCTCCATTTTTGCATTTTCTATCTCTTTGTTAAAGTTCTCACTGAATTCATTTACTCTTCCCCCAAGTTCATTGAACATCCTTATAACCAATGTTTTGAACTGTGCATCTAGTAGATTACTTATCTCCATTTTGTCTAGTCCTTTTTTTGGATCTGTTCTGTTCTTTCATGTGGGACATGTTTTCTTGTCTTTCCATTTTGGCTACCTCCCTGTGCTTGTTTCTATGTATTAGGTAGGGCTGCTATGTCTCCCGGTCTTATTAGTGGCCTTATTAGTAAGTGTCCTGTGGAGCCCAGTGCTGCAATCTCTCAGTTTACCTAAGTTGAGTGCACCAGGTATGTCCCTTATATAAGTCGTGTGTGCTCTCCTGTTGTAGTTGAGCCTTGGTTGCTGTTTGCACATCAGTGGGAGGGATTGAGCCTTCGACTGATTGGTTATGAGGACTGGCTGTTACTAAAGTGGAGGAGCTGTTGTTCAGGGTCTGACCCTACAGAGCAGGATTCACTTCAGCAGGGCGCCTGCCAAGTCTGTTCTTCAGGTGTGTCATCCTTAGATGTGTCCCAGGTGGTGCTCTGGCTTGGATGGTCCCAGCCTGGGACCTCCTGGGAGGGACCCTGCTGCAGGCTAAGTTTAGCCATAGCCTAGGCTACCTGGCATGAGCCAGCAAGCAATCCATTTATGCCTTGCCACCCTTGAGCTTTTTGGTTTTAGAGGTTGGGCTGCTGATAGTGCTGTGCTTGGGGCTGCTCGGCAAGAGTATAGGGCACACCGAGGCCAAATGCTGCTTGTCTGGGTTTTGTGAACCTTTGAGACATTTTAGAAAAGTCTGTAGCATGAACCAAAGCAGGCAGCTTGTATGGAAAAGCCACTGGAAGTAGCTTGGGTGGGCCCACAAGTTGGGTGGGGTGGGATTTCATGGAATCATCAGGACAAGGTAACTGGTGTTAGCCAGGTTGATGGAAATGCAGATTTGACAGCCACCTGCGTCTGTTTGCTGGGAGAGGGAAGAGCTCAATAAAGAGACAATGGATTCTGCCAGCACTTCTGTCTCGGAGAAAGCTGCCCTTCTAGCCCTCATTCTGAAGCCAGACAATTCAGTTCCTCCCCATATGTCCATGACATCTTTCAAAGTGCTGCCTTAGCCCTGAAGCTCAGAGCGAGTGAGTCCATCAGCAAGTAAGTTCATGTGTGAGCTCTTTAGGAGCCCTTTTAAAGTCTGCAACTCCCACCACCCTCTGTCTTACTCAGCCATAACATCCACTAGTTTTCACAGCAAGAACTTGTTGAGACTTCTCTTTCCAAGGCTGGAACACTGGGCTGGAGAGCCTGGTTTGGGGCTGGGAACCCTTACTCATCAGGGGGCACCTCCATAGCCAAGATATTCCTCAAGATTTTTAACTGCCATATGCAGATGTGAACCATCCCATTCTACATCTCCACCCCTCCTACTAGTCTTGACGTGGCTTCTTCTGTATGTCCTCAGTTGCAGGACTTCTGTTTAGCTAGACTTCAGGTGATTCACAATGATGGTTGTTCTGTAGTTTAGTTGTAATATTGATTGATATGGTCATGAGAGGAGGCAACATAGTGTTTCCCTACTCCACCATCTGGACCAGAAATTCCATTGTATCATTTCTGTTTTTTCCTTACAGAACTCAGCAGACATTCAACCTAGCATTAAACCTAAATGCCTACCCTTTTTCTGGCATTTTTTTTTTTTTACTGCCCAAACTGATCTGTGCTGTAGATTTAGGGCTGGACAGTGCTTTTCTTGCAGTTCTGTGACACATAACATTATTCTGTTTGCAGTTGTGTGCTCTCTCAGTACTTTCAGCTACCCAAATAATATACCAGACTATCATGGTAAGACCTTTGTTGTATGACACAGTAACAGGGAAATATACCCAGTCTCCAGGGGAGATGCAGCCAATAACCCTGATGAAACTCAGTATTTCAGTTGCTGTGGGCTACAATAGCAAAGGTCTTTGCCCTGCCACTTACCCTCACTCACCAGCTTAGGACAATTCGAAAGCCTACTACTGACTTATTTGTCTATCTTCTGGCTCTATCAGGCCTGACTATGTTCTGAATTAGAAGAATAATACAATATTCCTAAACTAAAAGCACCAAGGAAAAGTAAACACCTCTTTCTAAGGTATTCAGTGGATTTCTGTGTTGCTTCTTAAATTTAAACTTATACAAGTAATCTCTAAGTTTTCTTATATATTGCTCACAAGTATTTTCCCACTAAAAGTAGTTCTATGCTTGAATTTTTACTAAAGGGAAGTAATCAAAGAGTGACTCTGGATTAAAGGATTTTCAGTTCTAACTGATAGAGGGAGAATAAGAGAGAAGAGATCACAGTTATAGAGGACACATCCATCCAATCAGAAAAAGCCATGAGCCACCAATGGTAGAACTTTTATGAAACCTGCAGCATCTTTCTGTTGCACAATTGGGGAAGGTGAGTGGAGTGTATTGTCCGCCCTCCCCAAAGTTAAGGAAATATGAAGTTGTAAGCCTGACCGTACATCTAGATAGAAATAGCTTCTCCAGGCCAACCTGGCTGGTGACTCTGATAAATTGGTGCCATTTCACAAACTTAGCAATTTTTGTGAACTTGGTGTCAGGGGACACTGAAGGCTTTCTAGATGCAGAGATAAATGGCCCTTAGATTCTAGAAGGCTCCTGATGGAAAGAATTGACATAAAAGAGAAATTAGGAACTGAACAGGTTATATTATTGATCACAATGGAGGCCACACCCACCTCATTTTCCTAGTTGTGCTGGAATCATTTACAATGAAGATAGCCCTTGAACTGAATCTTAAAGGATGCTTGGAAGACTCCTGAAAGTAGACAGTGGGAGGCAGGGAGCAATGTATATTGAAGCCCAGAGGCTAAAGGATACAGGACTTTCAAGTTTCATAGAAAGTTTCCAGGGACTTAAAGGATCGGTTGTGTCTGGTGAGTGAGAAATGGGTGGAGGGGCAGCCCAGACTGAAGTCCTAGAGGCCCTCAAATACCTGGCCAAAAAGTTTTTATTTCATTCCAATGATGGTGGGTTTCACTGAAAGAAGGGAGATGTCACAAAGTATTGTGGGGGATCAGAGCTAGTTACCCCAAGATGTGCTTCTGTGGTATGAGAATTGTTTTGAGCTGAGGGCTCAGGAGAAACTTCTGCCTCTCCCTAGATTACCCAGAAAAACTTGAATTATGGGCCTTGCCCATAATGAGACATTATCAGAAATAATTTCTTTTGACCTGTCTGTAGGGCAGGGCAAACTTCTATTTACTAAACATCTGCTTTTCTTATCATCCTACAATGACCCTTTGAAGCCCCCAAGGCACCTTACCTCATCCTGAGCTCAGGATTTCTTATATACCTTTTATGCATGTGGGGGTCTCTGACTCTCTCATGTATGTGGGGTTCCCATACATATGTATGTATGAAATTTGATTATATTATTTTGCTAATCTGTCTCTTGTCTCTTTGATTATTAGACCAGACAAAATAATCTTGAGGGTAGAGGAAAGTATCTTCTCCTGCAGTGTCCCTTGGGCATCACAGAGCAGGGAACCACTAAGGGAAGAGTAGATTTGGAGGAAGTGGCTATGTTACTGGAGAGTGGGGATCCTCTCTCAGTGTGTCGTCCAGGTTCTTGATGTCTTCAACAAAGAATTGAGCAAGACACCAAAATACAGTAGAAAATAAAAGCTTTATTAGAAGGGGAAGTACACTTCCAGAAGTGGAAGTGGGTCTGAGCAAGAGAAGCATGACTTGAAAGGCCTGGTAACAAAGCCTTTGGGGTTTTTATCCCTATTTGCTGTGGGTGGTTGTAATGGCTGAAAAATGACTGTAGAAATTTATTACTTGCAGGAAAATTACTACTTGGTTGTGTCCATGAGAAGGCTATGTCCATGGGCACATAGGCTGTCACTATAGGAACATAACATCTCAATAAGCTTTCTGCTTCTGTACCCCACTTACGCACCTGACCTGTGGAGCTTGACAGGTAATTGAATAAGAAGGATAGACCTTTGTGTTTAGACAGAATGAAGAATGGGATTTTGGCTTAAAACCCCTGTACCTCTACATTTCGGGCTGCTTAATTTGGGTCTGCGTACCACTGCAGACCCAGCTGGCTGAATAAAGAGTGCGTTTCCATAACTCCCTGATTCTGGTGTTCGTGTGTCTTTCGGCTGGCAGCTTACAACATATCACTTTTCTTAGAGGAGTGGGCTTCCTTGATTGACAACTAAGATTGACAGGACTCAGTGATTCATCATTTGCTTTCTGTGCGTTTGTTTTCCAGAATTCAATCTGTTATAATGATATTAATGAACTTCTGGGCTATGCATCATTTATAATTATGGTAACTGATGTTCAGGTGAGTTGAAGGTTGTTGGGTCTTCATGCAAGTACAAGTGATTGCCTTAAACTGGTACTAATTATGCTTACTTGTTTCTTTGTGTGAGTTTAAAAATGCCTTTTGATTTGCTTAATTGTGGGTGGTAGGGTGGACCCCTTCTAGGATAAGAACCTCAGTGTCTTTGCAGGCAGACCCCAAACCTTCTAACTTTCCTGCTTCTTTTCCAAGACATGAACTCCTTATTATTAGTATGGATGTTGAGGTGGACGGGAGGTCTCTTCTTCCATATCTGTTTCCTACTGAGAAGGGCTATTGTCCCTCCTATTGGGGTTCCTGGAGCTCTTTCCCTTGTGCCTCAGTTCGGGTGGGGTCTTGGGTTTCCTGCTGAAGTGCCACCTCAGTCCCTAGACAAGGAAAAGAAGATACAAACTTGTTTATTGAATTATATATCTATTAATTTCTATTATTGTTTTCCTATTAAGCGAGTAAAGGGAAACAGGCTTGGTTAATATGTTTCTTAGAGAAAAAAAAAGACTTTTGGCCAAAAGTCCCCTTCCCTTTCAGACTCTAAGGCCCTGTCTGGCTTAACACTATTTTCTGCTAACAATGGGCAGATGACCCTTATCAATAGCCAGAGGATCGAGTCACCAGTTTTAGGACAATTATTGAGATTTAAGGAACAGGGCCTTTTTCCCAAAGGAAGGAGGAAAGAAAACTTAACTAGGTTTACTAAAAAGATTAAGAACTCTGCAAGAGATGTCCCATTTCATTTCCTGCTAAAAGATTAGAATTTACAAGTGATGTCCGTATCAGCCTACACCGAGTCTAATATGTCCAATACTGTTGACAGAAGATCTAAGAGAAATGTTGAAATTTTAAAGTCTGTGAGGGGGGAACAGAGAAAGACAACTGAGTCATCCTCAAGGCTATTTGGATGCAATGGGAAGGAATGCCATTGTCCAGAGCAGTTTTCTGAGATAAGAGAAGATGAGTACTAAGCCCTAGAAAATCTATTCCTAGTCAGTGAGCAGCACGTGGGTGGGTTAGCAATATATATTTAGGGGTGCATCAATGACTTTTTAAATGGAGAAAGAAAAGAAGGTATATGAGTTTCCTGGGGGATGCCATAACAAGCTACCACAGACTGAGGGATTTAAAAACAAATTTATTCTCACAGTTCTGAAGGCTGGAAGTCTGAGATAAAAGTCTCACAGGGTTGGTTTCTTTTGAAGGCTTTGCTGCTTGGGTTTATGGATGGCCATTTTTCCGTGTCCTCACATGGTTGTCCCTCTGTGGGTGTCTGTGTCCTAATCTCTTTTAATGAACACACTGATCATACTGGATTAGGACCTACTCTAAAGACCTCATTTTAACTATTACCTCCTTAAAGGCCCTATCTCCAAATAGTCACTTTCTGAGTACTTGGGTTAGGACTTTAACATACAGATTTGGGGAACACAATTCAGTTCTTGACAGGAGGTAAGAAGGGAGAGAAAGAATGGAAGAGGAAGGCAGGTTTATTTTGAAGATCTGATGAAGGGGAATGACAAATGGAGATTTGATTTGGGAGCCAAGAGATTATTGTCCCCTGGAGGCCCAAGTCACCAAGGTCAGCCATCAAAGAGAAGGGCAACTAATCCTAAAATAAAAGGCAACAGAGAACCAAGGAAACTCCTAATCCTTTCATTTTAAACTGAAATTGCCAACAAAGAGGAGCCTGGGAAGAGACACATTTCCATGCATTTCAGGTATTCCAAAATAATGGCTTTTATTGGGCCAGGGAGACTAGAGCCAGGAGCAGCTTTCATGTCAGAATCCTGCTTCTCATCCCTCTCATCCCACTCCCCCACCCTACCCCACACACAATGCTCCACCTGCACCGTGCACTGTGGATACTAATGCTTTGGCTTAATCAACTAAGAAAGTTCTGATGTGAATCTGGTCAGGCTATCCTTGGAAAAACATAACTGCACCCTTCAGTGGCAGCACCCATCCCCTCAACCCTCTAGAAGTCCTTGAAATGTGTGGGGGCATTTTGATTGTTATAACAATCTTGGAAGTGGGGGCATAACTAGCATTCGGGCAGTAGCCACAATGTGAATGTACTACAATTCAACTGCACAGAAAGTGCCAGTTGTGCCCACATTGGGAAACAGAGAGACAGGGTGAATGGAAGTTACAGACACAGCTCTCTGGGTCAAACCAGGGCTTCTGGGGTTTTGTGAGAAGGTTTACAAATACAGTAAGTCATGTCCAAGTACAAATTGACTATTGATTGTATTCTAACAGGTCCAGGTGATCACAACTGCTGGCAACCCACCTTAATTGCTTCTCTCAGAAGGCCACTACCAGACTGGCTTCCCCTGAATATATTTCTGCTTTTACAGAGGAGTGGTTTTCCCTCTGGACCGGCCAGGCCAGCTGAGCACTGCTCTCAGCTATCCTGGACCAAGAGCAAACAAAGAAAATCAGATTAGGGTCTGCTTAGGCTCCTCCCAAAACACTGGCCCAATAGAGCCAGGGCTGGCCAAAGGAGAAGCCAGGCTGCAGAAGCCCAGGAGCTGCTAGACCAAGCTCAGTCCTCCATCACAAGCAGGCCAGGTCGCTCCTCCCAGACTTCCTGGCTGTTAAGGACAGGATTCATGAAGCTTAGTCCTTTTGCAGCACCCAGAGAGTAACCTCCTTTATAGGCAGAGAAAGCTGAGACGTTCATTAAGTGGGAAAACATCCCATCCTACCTATTCTTTGCTTTCTACCTGCTTGCACACATGCACCCACTCTACATCTGGATGATGATGGATGAGACATCTTCAAGAATGTTCCCTCTTCTTGGCACCCACCTCTAGGCAGGTAAGCTGCAAGATTTGGCCCAACTTCTCTTCCATAGTCCCACCCAAACTCCATTTCCATTCCCTCGGGGACTTTCTCTGAACCTATAGCCAGTGTTGAACTAATTCATGCTAAGATGGGAAAGGCTGATATTAGTTTATTATATGAGTTTTCGAAGGTATTAAAATACTAAAATAGAGGAGGACAAATTTTTAGTCAATAAACGGCTCTGTAATGATGGAATTGCTGAACCATTAACTGGTAGAGAAAAGATTGTAGTGACATGGGATGAGCTTCTCTACAGGGCAAATAAACCCTCTTTCCCCAGTTCATAAGTGCTGCCCTTTTTCTAAATATACAGAGGTCTGTTAAAGGTGGAAAATTTTCAAGTGAGCCAACTTCTGCTTCTGTAATCTGCTTGCTTGTTGATGTTAACCAGGGTTCTAGGCTAATAAACAGCCTCTTTTGGGAGCTCAAGGCTGATCTCTAACCCTGCAAGGTAGAGAGTCAGTTGCTGGCTAATAAAAAAGGCTCACAATTCATCTCAATTTGCTCTGTGGGTCTTAGCTTTGATCGAACCACAACAAGGTCCAGTCCTAACTCAACTTGGGATGTCTGGCTAACTGCCCCTCCAGGGAGCTAGTAGCTTCTGTCCTTTGAAGACTCAGCAAGAAAGAACATCACCTCTTCCAAAGAAGCCAGTACAGAGCAGCAATACCACACATACACATACACACTCATGCTCACACACATACACGTGTACACATGTTGGGCTGTTCCTATTTGCCAGACTTTGAGCTCTAGAAAGGGCTTTTCATTAACTGCTTGTTCCATTTTTCCTACAACTCAGCACATCCAGGTCCTCCTTGTCCTTGTGCCCAGCTCATTCTCCATGGGGCGCTTCAGCTGAGTCTTAGAGGAGAATCAAAAAAAAAAACACATGTTTTCTTCACCATTCTCCATGCTATCCCACACTCACACACCTAATTCTTCTGTAAAACCCTCTGTGTTTGCCAAAGCACTCTGAGTGCTCAGGGCCAGTAGGCCATTCTGTGGTTTCCAAAGGTCAGCTGCTTGTTCCCCAATTACTTATGCCATTCCGCCATTCAAATCAAAAAAATTGATTGAACACTCACTATGTGCTTGCTCCCTTAAGGACCCAAAACCGGGAAAGACTCCATACTTGAAAAACAATGGACCTACTCCAGCCTTGCTGGTTGTTTCCTTCCTGCCTCTGGATTCTCTCCTTCAGCATCTGTATTCATTTCTTAGGGTTGCCATAACAAGATACTGCAGACTAGGGGGCTAAGACAACAGACATTTATTGTCTCACAGTTCTGGAGGCCAGAAGTTTAAGATCAAGGGCTGACCTAATAGCCTTATTTTATTTCTAATTACCTTGTTTAAAGGCCCTATCTCCAAAAAAAAATGGTCATTTTTCTGAGAGGTACTGGGGGTTAAGATTCCAACATATAAATGAAGGATCGAGGAGCACAATTCAGTCCAAAACAGCATCCATTTCTGAGTGCCTCAGAGACTGCTGACTTCCTATGGAAGATTGAATCAGGGATCCTTTTCTGCCCCACCAGCTCCTACCTAGACCTCCTTTGTGATGTCCACATTCCCAGTCATGTATTATCCTTTAACACCTGCCATTTCTCTCTTTCCTCTTCTATATCTCTCCAACTTCCTCATTTTTCTTCATCCTCTGCCAACTCCTTCCCCTTCTTCTCCCTGCAGGGCTCTGTTTTCTTTCCCAGTTTCACTCTCTTACCCTTTCTCTCTCCATTGAGCTCCTACCACCATTCTTTCTGAAGCTTCTCCTCTCACAGTTTTAACCCTTTTAAGAAATGAGGAACACCACAAAAAAGAGTTTTGTAATTTAACTATCTTGAGTTAGCTTTGTCTTCATCTACTATAAGTATTCTTTAAATCAAAGCTAACTTAATTCTGAAGGATCAAGGATTAAGATATTAAGAGCTGGGGTTCTCAAAATGTGGTTTGTAGACAACAGATATGGATGGAAAGGCCCCTGAAGTCATTTCTAACCTGCGGTAATGTTCAATTAAATGTTTCATTGCCTTTTATTATTAAATTCATACTTGATAAATATATAAAACTCTAAAACAATACTGCAAATTACAGAAAAATAAAAATTTATCAATAATTATCAGGTAGAGCTAATCCACATTGACACTTCATTGCATTTGTAGTATTTCCAGGAATATCTGTTTATTGAGTGAATGGAATATTTTCCATTTATTTTCTAGTTAGTCACATCTAATACAAAAGAAAGCTTTTTGATATCCACGTATATTCCAATCCTTTGATTACCTTCCCCCTCAATATTTTTAGTTCATTTATTTGAGTTTTCAAGATAAGTATATTGTCTTTTTCTGAAAATCATATTTCTTGTCCATTATATAAAATTTCTGTCTTTCTGTTTTATTGAATTGGTTTTAACTTCCAGCACAATATTAAATAAAAATTATAATCAATGATGTATTTTACTTGACTTTAGTGCTGTTTAGTTTGAGAGTAATACTTCATATCTGAAGAAAATTTCTATTCTTAATTTCTAAAAAGTTTATAATAGGAATTGATTGTAGTTTTATCGCATATCTTTTTTAAATTGAGAATATATTTGCATTCCATAAAATTCAGCTTTTTAAAGCATACAATGCAGTGTTTGTAGTTTATTCACAAAGTATGTAATATCCATCATTGTCATCCAGAATATGTTCATCATTCCAAGAAGAACCCTATATCCATTAACAGACCCTTCTTATTACTTCCTTCTCCTGATTTCTGGCAATCACTAATCTGCTTTCTAATCCTACAAATTTCCTATTTGGATATTTCATATAAATAAAATCATACCTTATATAGCCTTTTGTGTCTGGCCACTTTAACTTACCATAATGTTTCAAAGTTCATTCATGTAGTAGCATGTTACCAGTGTTTCATTCTTTTTTATAGCTGAATAATATTCCATGTATGGGTACAACATTTTGTTTATCCATTCATTATTTGATGGATGGTAGGTTGTTTTACTTTTGTGTAGTATAAATAGTGTTGCTAAGAATATTCATGTACAAGTTTTTGTGTGGACATATGTGTTTAATGTATCACATTGCTGGGTTGCATGGTAACTCTATGTTTAACTTTTTGAGTAACTGCCAGAATGTTTTCAAAGTGGCTGAACCATTTTACATTTCCTCCAGCAATGTATGAGGTCTCAAATTTCTCACATCCTCACCAACTCTTGTTATTATGTCTTTTATTAATTCTAACCATCCCAGTGGGCATGAAATTGTTTCCCATTGTGGTTTTGATTTGCATTCCCCTAAAGACTAATGATATTGAGCATCTTTTCATGTGTTCATTGGACATTTGTGTATCTTCTTTGAAGAAATTTCTATTCAAATCTTTTGCCCATTTTTAAATTTTCTTGACTTTTTATTGTTGAATTTTTTACATATTTTGGATACTAATCCTTATCAAATGTACATGAAAGTTTTTCTCCCATTTGGTGGATTGTTTTTAACTTTCTCCTTAATGTCCTTTGAACAAAAAAGTTTTAATTTTGATAAAGTCCAATTTTATATTTTTCCTGTTGTCTTGTGCTTCAGCGTCATGTTTAAGAAACCATTGCTAATCCAAGGCCACAAAATTTGCATCTATGTTTTCCTCTAAAAGTGTTATAGTTTTAACTTTACATTTAGATATTTTTCATTTTAATTTTATACATGGCGAGAGGTAGGAATCCAACTTCACTCTTTTGTGTACAGATATCCAGTTGTCTTAGCACCATCTGTTGAAAAAGATTATTCTTTCCCGCTGTTGAATTATCTGGGTACCTTTGCTGAAAAAAATAATTGACCATAAATGTGTAGGCTTATTTCTTAATACTGTGTTTTTAGTATTACTGAGATGATCATAAGATCTTTCTTTCGATATGAAGTATTGAAAGGTTTAATAATTTTTGTCTTTATAGTTATGAGATAACCCCAACTCAATTATGGTAAATTGTCTTTTTCATACTCTATTAAGTTCAATTAGCTATTATTTTGCAATTATTAAGTGAGATTAAATATTGCTTACTTTTTCGTGCCACCCTGTCAGGGTTTTGTTATCAGCATTCTGTAAGTTTCATAAATGAGTTCCACCTTTTCTATTGGTTGGATAATAAAGGATCTGAAGTGGCTCAAGATCTAAAATGGTTGAGGTCCCTTGAACCCTCTGGAAGATTTCCCCTTACTCACCCTGATACTTGTTATTTGGTGGAGGTCCCAGGTCTCTGCAAAGTGATATGTTTAAATCATAAATGAATACTTAAGTCAGAGTTTAAGTTATGTTTTAAGAACAAGTTATGTCTTAAGGACAATTTTACCTCCCCTAAAGTTATGCTCCACATTAAAAAGTTTCTTTATCCAAGTTTCTTGTCATCTTTCATTTGTCATGATTGCCCACCATTTCCACCTAATTTCAGGTGCTGCTACTTAAAGAAAATATGGCCAGTGGAATTGACATGTTTGCTTTTCTAAATGTCTTACATCTGTCTTTACATTAAAATTTTTGCTTCTCATGTGATATTTAGAGCATAGGCTCTGGAACCAAGCTGCCTAGCTGTGGAAGGCTTATTTTACTGTACACCAGCTGAACTGTCTTTACAAGGTCTTAGCTTATTGCCTGTAATCCAGGGCTAATCATAGGAACCACCTCATTGGTTGTAGAGAGAATTACATGACTTCATATATTAGTAAAGTGCTTAGAACAATGCTTGGCCCTTGGAATATCACAGTTTAACACATTTGTCTTTTAAAGGCTGAAATTCTAGAGCTAAGATGCTATGCCTCATTTCAGTTTCCTTGCATACTGATTTCTAAATGGAAATGTTTCCCCTCTTCACTATGTCTGGCTCAGCTCCCCCACCCATTCCTTAGACAGTTTTTGGATTCTCCTGCCTACTGAGCTCCTTCAAACACCAGATGCTCTTCTAAGTGGAGCTTAACAAAGTTTGGGCCATTGCCCCATCTATTTTCTCTTCCCAAAGATCCTCCAGCCCTTTTCATGGTGATTTTAGAATGTTTGACTCTGCAGCATCTTAAAAATCAGTAACAAAATACAATCATGGCTGGTGTCCATTCTAAGATGATCTCATGGCTTCCTGTTGCACCAGGACCAACAGAGAGAATACATCCAACATTGAGGCCCACATATATATCCATGACATTAGTTAACCACACAAATATAGGTGACTTGCAAATTTACCTTCATCCCATTTAATGCCCTCCAAAACCTGGAATGTTTCTTACCACAACTGAGCTTATTCAAAAGTGCCACCACTTTTGGCATCCCAGAAAATCTTTGCCTTCAGGGTTCCATATCTGCAAATGGCACCAACATTCAATCAGCTACCCAGGTAAAAAAACCTGAAAGTCATTCTGGACACCTTCCTCTTACTGCCCTCATCGAATACTAGCCAAAATCTAAGATGTTCATTTCCTAAATAGTTTCTTGAACTTATCCTGCCTCCAAATCTTTAACTGCACTATTTGTCACACAGTAATCCTCTTTCATCCACTTTGACTTGGCTCACCAGTCCAACCTTTTATGAAAGTAAACGTGACTTGTTTAAAATTCTCAGAGCTCCTTACAGTTTTTTAGGGGGAAAAAATCAAGTTCCATAATTTTGGCTCCGAAGTCCTACTCGACCTAACTGCCCATTTGGGTAAACACAGAATACAAAGTGCTTTTATCAAGGGCCAGTTCCTCCATTACTGTTGAGGATTCAACCCACTCTCATCTGCTGACTCCTTTGTTCTCCCACTTTTTTCTTGCAGTCTCAGTCTCCCCATCTCTACTGCATCATTCACATTAGTATTAAACTCACTTCTCCCCATCTTTGTCTTTTTATTTCCTTTTGTACAGCTACAGCCATTGTTGCTTTCCTTTATAAACCAACTTGCCAACAGAGTTGTCTAACGCTTGTCTCCAGTGGTTTGTCATATCATTCCCGTCTGACCTTGACACTTGGCCCTGAGACTGCTTTTATCAGAGCTATCAACATGGATGTGCCAAATGAAATAAAAATATTTAATCATCAGCTCACTCCCACTCTCCCATATTTAACACTGCTCACCCCTCCTAGAAACAATCTTTCTTAGTTTTGTTGACTTTGACGAATATACTCATAAGAAATGGATCCGCCATCCCCATTTCTCCTTCTTTAGAGGCCACACTATAACTCTGCCCCAACTCCCTAGTTACCTTGTCCCCCCACTATTGTGGTTTAAATATGGTACCACCCATGTGCTCTTAGCTTTCTAATTTATATTCCAATCTAGACTTATCTTCTGGGTTCTAATCATAAACCACTTCCCACTTAACATCTCCACTTGGATGTGCTGTTAGCATTTAGCATTGATCATGTCCTGACTAACCTCTATCACCCTCATCCCAGCACTTAGGTCTGTACATCACATGCAAACATATACACACATTCATACACACTTCACACACATATATTCACACACACAGATGTACATGCATACACAGCTGGTCATCTTCCAAAATATCCCATGTTGGTTAATACAAAAACCATCCCCCATTTTAATAAAGGTGTTTATTGTGTTCTGGGAAAAAATTCACCATTTATTCCTGCTAGAAACCTGGAAGTCCACCTTGACAAGCCCCTTTCCCACACCCACTATCACCAAGTCTTTTGGATCTAATTTTCCAATATGTCTTGAATGCATCTACTTTTTCCCATCTTGGCTTGTGACCAGCCTTATCCAAGCCTCACTGTCCTTCATCTGGAACGGCCTAAGTGACCTTCCCACTTCTTTCTTCTTTGCCATTGTACCAATCCAATTTCATTACAACTAGAGTGAGCTTCTTAAAACATAAATCTGATGTCACTTCTCTTTTTAAAGCCACTTGCACTTAAAGTAAGCATATACTAAGGCAGAATGATTGAAAAAAGTGACAAAGCTGAAACCTCAAAGAGGAACAAGGGGTCAGCCACAAGAGCAACAGAGAAGAGAGCAAGTGTAAAGTCCCTGAGGTATGAAAGTTTAGAGCATTTAAGAAGGTCATTGAGACTGGAGTGAAGTAGTAAATGCTAAGAATGGAAATGGAAAAGTTAGCAAAAGCTAGGCCATGCAGGACCGTGTAGGTAATGAAATGGTACTTTCATACTTATTTCCAATAACATGTAGTCTATTCTTGCCACTGGCCCTAGCACCACAGAGGAGCATGTTATGCATGTTTTGTTCAATTTATTCCCCCATGCCCAGAACATTGCCTGTCACATGGTAGGTGCTAAATCTCTATGGGGTATATGAGAGAAAATATATCTCAAACATTCCAGCCAGGTAAAATGGCTGGCAAGTGCCCAAATAATATTGTGCCATTCCCTCTTCAAAAATCTTCATCATTGTCTAGCTTGGTTGAATGATTCTCAATCGACAGGCAATTTTGCCTTTAAGGAACATTTGTAAATATCTGAAGACATTTTTGATGGTCACAATTGTAGGGGAGGGAGTGTTACTGACATCTGGTGGGTAGAGGCCAGGAATGCCACTAAAACATCTTACACTGGGCAGAATAGCTGCACCACCATTCCCAAGACAAATAATTATTCAACCTAAAATGTCTACAGTGCTAAGTTGAGAAACCTTGGTCTTGCTGATTCTACCTGTTCTCTAAGCCTTTGTAAATATCACCTCTATTGGAAGTTTTCCCTCCTCAACAACAAGCAAGAGTTTATGTGATTCATCCCCTTTGCCTTGCAATTTCCTGTTCTATCTGCCTCACACTGGAAGGTTGGGGTATGTGTTTCATCAGCATGCCAAACATATAGTGGGCCATCCATGTATTTTCTTAAATGAATACATCCCTCCTCGTTAGCTAGAAATGATTAGGAGGATGAAGAAAAATTTTTGTAGCAACATTTTAAAACATGCAGTTGACATACCTGAACTCATGGATCTGCAGGACTTACACAGGCCCCATCTCCACCTATGGAAAGCTGCCTGTCTCTAGGTGTCTGTGCTAGTGTGTAACCTACAGAAATGGTAATTTCCTATAGGTTTAGTCCAATAACATGGTTCATTCAATTAGTCATTGCCATAAAATTTGAGTTATTAACATTTAATCTTACTATAAAGACATAGAACTAGGAACTATGATAGGTTTCAAACAATGAAAATATTAGGGCCAAAGCTTCATTTGCAGTTGGCTCTACTGTGAGTCATGACCTGCTTGATCCACCAGCAAAAATATAAATCCCCATGGCCACATGCTATGGGCTTCAGATCTTGCACCTGCCATCAGAAACACTTGAAGCTCTCTCCTCTTTGGATTCAGGTTTTGAAAAAGACTCTGTTGAAATATTGTGCCTTTGGAAGGGTTCCCTTCTCCTTTCCTTGTCATGGCCCAGCTCTATGTTCTGCTGGTTCCTTCTCCCAGCCTTCTTCCTCTCTTCCTGCCCCAGTGGTGGCTCTGATCCTGCTGGCTGAGGAAGGAACAACCGAGATACAGGAAGTGAGGACAGGGCTAGGCACATCACCTTCAGCTCACTGCTTCCACTGCTGCGATGGAAGCACCCTTTTGTGGGGCTTTGGACGTTTATTGTTGTTTGAAGAGTTCTGTTCCTCCTCTTCCTCCTGCTCTTTGCTCTGGGCCTGCCTTCTCTCTAGCATCTCCTCAAAAAAGATCTGACAGCTGAAGCCCTCCTGGATGCCATACTGGGCATGTTGCAGCAGTGCCTCCAGCGTGGGAAAGACCCGGCAACAGGCCACACAGCGCAGCCCATAGTTGGTGGTGATCAGCCAGTCCGGGGTGTCCCGCAGCTCCTGCAGGCAGCTCTCCAAAGGTCCCAGCAGCTCTGTGTCATCCTGCTTGCACAGCGGTTGCTCTTGCTGGCTTCCAGATCCCAGTGCAGGTCAGTGTTGGAAGCCACCTCAAAAGAAGAGCCTTTCCTCCTCTGCCTCTTGATGAACTCAGCTTCATGAATGCGGGGCTTCCTGCTGATGGCTCAAAGCCAGCCTCAGTCTCCCAGGCCACAGCCACACCCTGCACTGTTTGCACGTGGTGTAGAAGGCACACACACTTTGCTGGACTGTGTCCTCATTGCCGTATGAGTAGGAGCAGCAAGACTGGCACTGGGAATAAGACTGGTACTCAGAGGAGGACTGGGATGTTGGGGAGCTGCTCCAGCTCAGCATCCCCCGGGCTCTGGGGGTGAAACAGATGTCCTCCTGGTGGGGAATGCTGACCCCAGCTGTGGAGATAACTCCTCCCTCCTTGGGCTCCCTGAAAGGTAAAAGAAGATTTCATCAGTGTCTCTAAGAGATTAGTGCCAAACCCACCTTCAGGACTCTGAAAAGGTCCTGGCTCCAGGGGCCTTAGGCAGGTAAAATCACTTCCCTGTGCCTGTTTCTTCATAAAATAGAGATGATAACAATGTTGACCTTATGGGGTGTTGATAAGGATCAAATAATGTATAGACAGATGTATCTATAAATTATAGACATGATGATAAGGATCAAATAATGTATGAATATAAAAGCCCAAAACTTGACCAAACCCCAAAAGGCCATTGACTAGTGAATAGACAGATTATGGTACTACCACACAATGCAAACCTATTCAGTGACCAAAAGGAATGAACTACAGATGCAAGCAAAATGTCAGTGAATCTCTAAATGCACTCTGCTGCATACAAGCAGCCAGGTAAAAAAGCCACAGAGCACATGATGCCATTGAGATGACATTCTAGAAAAGGTAAAACTATCCAAAGAGAGAACAGATCAGAGGTTACAAAGATGTTGGGCCTCAGGGGAACTGACCATAAGGGATCACAAGGGAACTTTTTGGAGTGATGAAATATTCTGTATCCTAATTGTGGTAGTGTTTACACAAATGTACACATGTCAAAATTCTTCAGATTGTACACTTACGATTGGTGAGGTTTGTGTATATAAATTACAGCTCAGTAAAGCCAATTTAAAAAGGCATGGGAAGTGCTTCGACTATGCCGTTCAGCTCCACCTTCTTTAGCATTTTGATATGTGTCCACCTTAACTCAGGGAGCATCTTGCCCTCTCCTTGAACTCACATTGTATCCTCATCACCATGTAAATGTTTGCCATGTTTTAAGTCCTTTAAGTACTCAAAAAATCCTAAGAATCCTAAGAATTGCATTGTTATTTCCGACCTGACAAATAAGGAAACTGAAACACAGAGCATTTAAATGACTGATGGAGCCAGAGCTGGTGTTGCCAGGCAGTCCACCCTGAAAGCTTATGTGTTACCCTTAGGTGTTGCCCATGGTCATTTCGCAGATGTCTTCAAATTGATGTTTCTCGATTAACTTTAATCAATTTATTATAAAGGAATGTTCTGTATCACTGCCAACATCATAGGATTGACATGTCAACTCGGTTTTTTCCAATGCACATTAAAACACATAAAGATTAACATTTTACATCTTCATCCTCACACCTCCTGAAATCACCTCATACACTCACATTGGCCTCAGTCATACCCACCATCTATTTTAATGGCTGATGCAACAATTCAATAGCAGTATCAAAGGGTGACCTAGCACCTAATTTGCTTCCTCTAGGACCTTCCTCCCAGGGAACACACCTGCCACACCCTTTAGCTCTTTCTTTTGACCTACCTGGCCAGCATACTTCCACGCTCTCCTCTGTGAGCTCCAGGCTGGCCAAGCTGAGGGTGCTCCATCTGTTGGTGACTCTTCTCCCTTATGGTCTGTAAAGTGGCGTTTCATGACTTGACACCAGGCCCAGGGGTTCAGTGTTCCAGCTGTTTGTTGAGAGTTGGCTTGGGCTGTGCTGAAGCCCTCTACTGGCCCCAGCCTGAGTGGTTGCTGGGCCCCCATGGTCACTAGGATCCTAGCTTTATTCTGTGACCTCATCAGTGACATTGTTCTGTTCTATGACCCATGGCAGAGACAGAAACCTAGCTAGGATTCCAGGAGAGGCTTCCCACCAGGTTCTCATTTCCCCTTGGGATCTTTTCTGCCTTGTATATTATAATGACACACAAAAACACAAAGCACAGACACAAATAAACATGTAATACATAAAGACACAAAGCCTAAACACACCCATGTAGATATTTATATAAACATACACATGCTCAATCACACTGAACACATACATAGACATACACGCACACACTCAAACATGCATAAAAACACACATTTAAACTTACATACTCATGCACAGATACACACATATCATTCAACTACTCGCATGCATGAGCACAAATTCACACTAGATTCACTAGACCACACATACACTCACAAACACACTGTCATCCCCCAACATAAAAATAGAGCTACTTTGAACTGGGGAAACAGTGTGCAATGAATAATCTTGTCTCCTCCACACTGTTCCAAAGTTCCCACCTCTGCCTCCCTTAGGCCTCTTGGCCCTCTATGGCCTGGGTCCCCAGGCACAACTCATCTTTCAAGTCTCCTCTCTGGACTCTCACATTTGCCCAGCACTTGTGACTCAAACACAGGATGCTTCCTCCTGGGGCTCTTGCCCTTCTGTCTGCCAGGAGCACCCTCCCCTAGGACTCCTGTGGTTTACTCTTTTACTTCAGTCTCTGCTGAAACAGCACCTTATCAGAGTAACCCACCTGGAGACCCTAAAAAAGACAGCACTCTTTAGCTTCCATCTCCCTCTGTCACCTTACCCTTCTTTATTTCTCACTAAAGCATTTATTACCCTCAGATGCGTGTACCTGCATGAGGGGCTTCTCTGTATTCATTGCAACTGCCTTCAATGTAAACTCCATGAGGAGACTTCATTTGTTTCTCCTATTATATCCTTAACATCTAGAATGATGTTTGACACATTAACAAGCACTTTAGAAATAATTGTCAAATTAAGGAACAAAAAATGAATACTTAGGAGCTGTTGACAAGGATGTGCTTACCTGATGGTGCTGCCTTCTCTCTGTACCTCAGATCTCTGTAGCCCTGGGCAAGCTTGTTCTCACCCTACCACTCTGATAATGCCCTACTGCTACTCCATCCACACAAACCTCACTCCAGGTATATCATCTGGCATACCTCCCCACCTGCCATCTGTCTTTGCTCCAGAATGTCCTAGTGTTTAAATAGTTCAAAAAGTGATGGAATAAAGTTATTCCAATATTCTAAAAGCAACATGACACCACAGCCAGCACCTAGAAACAGATTCTTCTCCAGAATGAGAGGCCACTGTGTGGAGGAAAACCCTATAGAAATTTACAGAGTGATGAATTCACATGCACCAACAAAGACAACGTTTTCTTGTAGGGAGAGGAAAATACTGTAAATGTGTTCTTTCTTACCAAATAAATCCAGAGATTTGTCTTATAAAAACAAGGAGGTACCAGCAGAGAAAATAAATAGATCAATGGAAGATAAAGGGAGCCCAGAAAAAGATCACATTATATGTTCAAGTTTTTAACGGATAAAGTAAATAAGAAAAGTCTGGGAGGAAAAAGAAGATTCAGTCAATAAATGAGAAGGAAAATTTTTATTAAATCAACTTTGGTCTCACTTCATATGAAACAACTGAGAATATTTTCATATGGTTCAAGGTTATGTTTTAATTTAAAATGTTTACAAAGATGTAAACAGTACCATGAACAAGGCCACTTTAAAGTGAAGCCAGAGCCCCTATGCCAGAGGAATTGCTCTCCCTGTCTTATGCCTCAAACCTTGGAATGTTAAAAATAGGTCAAATAACCCTTCTACTAGAATAGGCCTAGGGCAACATTGTGAACTAGAGACTTTTTGCAAAGACAACAAGAAAGCAACTACTTTGACTACTAGACTAATGGCTACTGGACTGAAAATTTTAAATGTTGTTTAGAATTAAGATCAATATGTTATATTATCTGCACCAATAGAAATGCCTCCCTTCTACTGATGTAATTGTTCCCTTTTCCTTTCTCATAAATAACCCTTGCCTTTGTTTTCTGATAGGAACATTATTTGGCTTCTCTCTTAATTAATGATTCCCGTAGCTATATTTTATTTATCTCAAATAAAGCTTGTTTGCCTCTCACTTTGAAAGGCTTTATATTTTTAAGTAAGCAAAGAAAGTATAAGTTAACAGTCGTAATGAAAGGGTGTTTTTCTATACTTAAAGGATATCAATCTTCACAAGCATCTTTTAGTCTTCGTTATCTTCTTTTTAACTTCATTGCTTAAAAAATCTTACTGTTTCAATTGGCATTTCTCTGATTTTTAGTGAAACTGAAAGGAACAGTTCAGTAAATTAAATGAGCAGGCAATTCCCAGGAGAAGAAATGCAGATGGCTGATAAGCATATAAAATGTTCAACCTACTATAATAAGGAACTACAAAATAAAAATTTATGATATACATGGTATCATTTTCACCCATAAAGCAAGAGTTAAAAATGTTGACAATACTGCATCCTCGTGAGGACATGAGGAAATAAACACTATTGCATGCTTTTGATAACAGTATAACTTGTCTTTCTCAAAGGGAAACTGGTTCTACCCATGAAAATTAAAAGTGGACATATCCCTTCATTCAGCACTGTACTAGTCAAGTATTTTCTGAGAAACATTTACATTTTGTGCTATGTGAGTAAAATAACAAATAGAGAAATATTTACTGTAGTATTGTTTATAATAGGAAAAATAAGAAACTTTTCAAAGGCCCATCAAAAATATAAATTACAGCATAACCAAACTGTAGAATATTATACAGTCATGAATAGAAAAAGACCTACATGTACTAATAAATTCTGTTAAGTGAAAAAGATGCAACTCCTCCCACCAAAGCCCCAAATGAAATTATTATCTATGTATGTAAAGTCACAGAGGAGATATGAAGAAATGGGAGTAGTGATGACCTCGGGGAAGAAAGATTAGGTGCGGCTGTAGGAAATTGTATTTTCCAAAGGGGCCACCCCAGTATATCTTCCATCCCACATGCTCTTCTTAAGACGTGAAATCATGAATAGATACTTCTGCTTCGAGGGACAGGGTTTCTCTTCCTGAACCAGGATGGACTTGCCTCAACCAACAGGATTCAGAAAAGTGATGTTTGGAGATGGTTGATTCTAGGCCATAAAAGACATGACTTTCTCTCTCTTCTCTCCTCTTACTCTTTCCACTCTCCTTTAGACTCAGCCACTATGTTCTGAGGTGTTCCAGTCAACAATCCCAGCAAAAGTTCCAGCCAGCTACCAGAGGTGTGAATGAACGAGCCTTTCAGGAAACTTTGCCTTCCTGCCTTTGAGTCTTCCTGCTGGGTCCCCAGACAACTTAGAGCAGAGACTAGACAGCCCTACTGAATTCAGCCATCTTCCCTGAAGTCCTGATCCTCAGAAACTGCGAGCATAGTAAAATGTATTTATTTTTAAATGAAAAAATTATTAAATACCCCCCTCCCCATCAACTTCCTTCCTCCCCGCCACCCCTCCCCTCTGGTAACCACTAGTCCATTGTTCATGTCCATGAGTCTCTGTTAATTTGTCCTGTTTATTTGTTGCTTTTATGCTTATATCCTACCTATATCATGTGATTTTTCAACTTTTTCTGTCTGGCTTATTTTGCTTAATATGATTATTTCAAGGTCCATCTATGTTGTTGCAATGGTAGTATTTCATCTCTTCTTATGGCTGAGTAATATTCCATTGTATATATGTACCACAGCTTCTTTAGCCAATCATCTATCATAGGACGCTTCGGTTGCTTCCAGGTCCTGAACACTGTGTTCATGCTGCTATAGACATTGGTGTGCAAATATCTTTACAAATATGAGTTTTCAAGTATTTGGGGTAAATATCCAGTAGAGGGATTGCTGGATTATATGGTAGGTCAATTCTTAGTTTTTTTGAGGAACCTCCATACTGTTTTCCATACTGGCTATACCAATTTGCAATCCCACAACAGTGTATGAGGGTTCCTCTTTCCCACATCCTCTCCAACACTTGTTATTATTTGTCCTGTTGATTATAGCTATTCTAACAGGTGTGAGATGATATTCATTGTGGTTTTGATTTGCATTTCCCTAATAGCTAGCGCTGTTGAGCATCTTTTCATATATTTGTTGGCCATTTGTATGTTCACTAGGGAGAAGTGTCTGTTCAGGTCCTCTTCCATTTTTGTATTGTATCATTTGTTTTTTTTGTTGTTGAGTCATATGAGTTCCTTATATTTTGGATATTAGGCCCTTATTGGAGGCATTGCTTGCAAATATTTTCCCATTCTGATGGTTGTTTCTTTACCTTATTGACAATTCTTTTGCTGAGCAGAAGCTTTTTAGTTTGATGTAGTTCCATTCACTTATTTTAGCTTTTACTTTCTTGCCTTTGAGTCAAATTCATAAAAAGTCTTTAAGTCCAAGGACCTTGATTTAGTTCCTATGTTTTCTTCTATGCATTTTATTGTTTCAGTTTTATATTCAGGTCCTAATCCATTTTGAGTTAATTTTGGTGTGTGGTGATAGACAACAAACAGTCTAGTTTCATTCTTTTGCAGGCGGCTTTCCGGTATTCCCAGCACCATTTATTGAATAGGCTTTCTTTTTTCCACTCTATGTTTTTCCCTTTTTTGTTTAAAAATTATTTGTCCATATAAATATGGTTTACTTCTGGACTCTCAATTTTGTTCCACTGGTCTGTGCGTCTGTTTTGCTGCCATACCATGCTGTTTTATTTACTGTCCCTTTGTAGTATACTTTGAAATTGGGCAGAGTGATGCCTCTAGCCTCATTCTTTTTTCTCAGAATGGTTTTGACAGTTTGGGGTCTTTTGTGCTTCCATACAAATCTGATTTTTTTGGTTCCATTTCTTTAAAAAATGCCGATGGGCTTTTGATGAGGATTGCATTAAATCTGTATAATGCTTTCAGTCATATGATCATTTTAACTATGTTGATTCTTCCAATTCAGGAACACAAAAATATCTTTCCATTTCTTGTATCTTCTTCAATTTCTTTTAATAGGGTCTTGTAGTTTTCATTATATAGATCCTTCATGTTCATTAGATTTATTTCTAGGTATTTTATTCTTTTTGTTGCAATTGCAAAAGGAATTATTTTTTCCACTTCTTTTTTCTGACACTTTATTAATTAGTGTATAGAAATGCTATGAATTTTTGAACATTGGTTTTGTATCCAGAAACTTTACTGTATTACCTTATTGTTTCTAGTAGTGTTCTTGAGGAGTCTTTTCGGTTTTCTACATAGAAAATCATGTCATCCACAAATACTGACAGTCTGACTTCTTTGTTTCCTGTTCGAATGCTTCTAATATCTTTCTCTTGCCTGATTGCACTCATTAGGACCTCCAATGTTATATTGAATAACAGTGGTGATAGTGGACATCCTTGCCTTGTTCCTGGTCTTAGAGGGAAGGTTTTTAGTTTTTCACCATTAGGTATAATGTTGGCTTAAGACTTGTCATATATGGCCTTTATCATATTGAGGTATTTCCCTTCTATACGGATTTCATTAAGTGTTTTGATTATAAATGGTGCAATTCTTGTCGAAAGCTTTTTCTGCATCTATTGATATGATCATATGATTCTTATTTTTTAATTTGTTTATATGGCGTATCACATTAATCAATTTGTGTTTGTTGTACCATCCTTGTGCCTCTGGGATGAAGCCCACTTGATTGTGGCGTATAATCTTTTTAATATGTTCCTGTATTCGGTTCACCAGTATCTTATTTAGGATTTTTGCATCTGTGTTCATGAGAGATAATGTTCTATAATTTTCCTTTTTTGTGTTATCTTTACCAGGTTTTGGCCTCATAAAATGTGTTGGGAAGTATTGCCTACTCTTCAATTTTTTTGGAAGAGTTTGAGGACGATAGGTATTAAATCTTCTTTGAATGTTTGGTAGGATTCAGTGATGAAGCCATCTGGTCCTAGACTTTTCCTTTTTGATAGGTTTTTGATGATTGTTTCAATTTCCATACTGCTGATCGGCCTATTTAGATTTTCCAGTTCTTCTTGATTCAGCCTAGGAAGGTTGTATTTTTCTAAGTACTGGTCCATTTCTTCTATGTTATTAAGTATGGTGTTATATGCTTTTTCTAATATTCTTGTATGATCCTCTGTATCTTTGCAATGTCAGTCAAAATTTTCCCTCTTCTATCCCTGATTTTATTTGCATCCTGTCTCTTTTTTCTTTAGTGAGTCTAGCCAGAGGTTTGTCAATTTTTTTTAACCTTCTCAAAGAACCAGCTCTTTGTTGCATATATATATATATATATATTTGTTTTCAATTTCATTTAGTTCTGCTCTAATTTTGATTATATTTTTCCTTCTGCTGACTTTAGGTGCATCTGTTATTCCTTTTGCAGTTTTTAAAGATAAAGCATTAGGTTGTTTATTTGGGCTCATTCTTGTTTTTAGAGATAGGCTGTAATGATATGAACTTTCCTCTTATGACTGCTTTTTGCCGTGTCCCAAAAGTTTTTATATGTTGTTCTCATTATCATTCATTTCTATGTATCTCTTGGTCTGTTTTTTTTATTTCTTCTCTGACCCAGTTGTTCTTCATTAGTATGTTGTTTATCTCCATATATTTGTGGTTCTTTCTGCTTTCTTTTTGCAGTTGATCTCTAGTTTCAGAGCGTTATAATCAAAGAATATGATTGGTATGATTTTAACCCTCTTTTATTTGTTGAGGCTATCTCTGTGCCCCAATATGAGATCAATCCTTGAGAATGTTCAATGTACACTGGAGAAGAATATAATAAGAATATAAGCAGCTGTTTTGGGATGGAAGGGTCTGTATATGTTAACTATGTCCAGTTGGTCTAATATGTCATTTAAGGATGTTATTTCCTTATTGATTTTCTGTTTGGATGATCGGTCCATATTGGACAGTGGGGTGTTTAGGTTCCTATGATAGCGTTTTGGTCTATTTCTCCCTTTAGTTCTGTTAGTAATTGCTTTATATATTTTAGGGCTTCCTGACTGGGAACACAGATATTAATAAGTGTTATGTCTTCTTGGTGCATGATTTCCTTTATCATTATGAAGTGTCCCTCCATATCTTTACATTTTTTTTAATTTGAAGTCTATTTCATCTGATATTGATACTGCTATTCCCGCTTTCTCTGAATGTCACTTGCTTGAAATATTGTTTTCCACCCTTTCACTTTGAATCTATATTTGTGTTTGGAACTAAGATGTATCCCCTGGAGGCAACATATGGTTGAGTTTTGCTTTTTGATCCAATTTGCAACTCTATGCCTTTTTATTGGTGAGTTCAGTCCATTTACATTTAGGGTGAGTATTGAAATATGAGGTCTTCTTATAGCCGTTTTATCTTTTGCTTTCTGGTAGCTTGGTGTTTTCACTGCTCCTTGTCCTTGTGTTTCTGTTTTCTTTATTTTGGTTGGATTTTGTGAGTTTTCCCTCTGGTTCTTCTTATTTTATGTTATATACTTCAGTTCTGAATCTTTGATGTGTGGTTACCATTATGAATATGTAAAGGATAGTTATGTGTGTGTGTGTGTGTGTGTGTGTGTGTATTTGTCCGTTTTCTTCTGCATGTGCCTTATCTCCATTCCCCTTTGCAAATTTGGATCTTTGAATCCTCCCCTTTTCAGTCATTGTTGCCTCACTTTGTCCCTATGTATGCTGAATGTTCATTACTATCTCACTATAGCAAATCTCTTCTTATTCTTAAGCTTATAATGCCCTGTTCCTAGTAATGGTTGCACTCTTCTGCTTTTATCAGCCTGCTAGTCACCTTACTCCTAATTATGTGCTGTTTTTTTTTTCTCATTTTGTTCTAGGTGAGCTGACCCCTATAAGTATTTCCTGTAGTGCAGGCCTCGTAGTGGAGAATTTCCTCAATTTTTTATGTCTGGAAAGGTCTTTATTTCTCCTTCATTCCTAAAGGTGAGCTTATCTGGATACATTTTCTTTGCTGGTTGATCCTTTCATTTAATAGTTTGAATATTTAATTCCACTCCTTTCTGGTTTATAACATATCTGCTTAGAAGTCTGATGATAATCTAATGGGTTTTCTTTTGTAGGTTACCAACTTCTTTTCCCTGGCTGCCCTGAGAATTCTGTCTTTGTCGTTGATTTGATAATTTTAATACAATGTGTTTTGGTGAAAGCCTTTTTGGGTAGAGATAATTGGGTATTTTATTGACTTCTTGAATTCCAAGCTCCAGCTCATTCCTTAGATTTGGGAAATTCTTGTCAACTATTTGTCTGAAAATGCTTTCTAATCCTGCTCCTTTTCCTCCCTTTGAGAATGCCCATTATTCTTATGTTTCTCTCCTGATGGTATCAGCTAGTTCTTGTATTTCTCTTTCATTATTTTTCATTCTTTGGTTTCTCTCTTCTTCCTTCTGATTTTTTCTAGATTTCTGTCTTTGATATCACTGATCCTTTCCTCCATTTGGTTGACTCTATTTCCAAGCTTGTTATTTCATTTTTCAACTCTTGCAGTGTGTTCTTTATCTCCAGAAGGTCTATTCTTTCTTTTTGAGGGTTTCAATCTCCTTGCTAAAGAACTCATTCTTCTCATCTAGTTGTTTTTCAATTCCTGAAATTGTTGATTTCAGATCTCATTGAGTTTTTTCAGAAGTACCATCCTGAATTCTCTGTCATTTAAGTTGCATATTTCTATGTCTGTAAGCTTATTTTCTGGAGATTTTTCTCTTTCTTTCTGCTTTCTGAGATGCTTGTCACCTTGGTTGTTCATGGTATTTAATGGACCATTTGCCCGGGCATTAATGGAATTGTGTCTGCTTTTTTTTTTTTTTTTTTTTTTTTTTCCCAGAAAGAAGATTTATTATATAAGGGTCCCTAGCCTGTTGCAAAGAAGGTGTTTTTCTTTTGGTTTCCAGTAGGTGGCATTTAATCTCCTTGGATCTCTGCTTTTATGGTCTTTTTTTTTTTTTTCTTATAAATGTTTAATCACCCTCGCTATCCTCAATCTCCGTTCCTGTCAGTGTTAGTGACAGTTTTCGTAGTGTTTGCTCAGATTCCCCTGGGGTTCCGCAGGGATCTATCTTAAAGGGTATGGGGGGAAGAGCCTTCTGGGTTGGGGAATGGGGTTGTGGCTCAGCCTCAGTCTTGCAACTGTGGCTGGTAAAAATCAGCTGTTTTTTCTCTGCCATCCCCACGTTCCTGTTTCTCTGCTTCCCCTGATGACTGGGCATTGCCGTCAGCTGCATGGAGCTCACAGCACTCCTGGGCAGGTCTGTTCAGGTAACTTGCCGCACCTTGTCCCCTCTCCCTCCTCCTACAGGGAGCTCTAGTTGCTACAAGAGCAGCTTCTTTGTTTCTCCCAATCCATCACCTGACTCCCAGGGTTCTGACCTATGGTAGCTCTTTTGTGCAGATCCCATGCTCAGACGTGCTGGTGTGCAGTTTGGGTGTTTCTTGTTGACTATTAGATTGTTGTTTTGTTGTTTTAAGGGAAGAGATCTGGGGACGTCTCTCACTCCGCCATGTTTAATTCAATCAATAAAATGTATTTTGGGGACAAGTTGTTATATAGCCATAGTAATTTGATGGACTTTGTCCCTGTCTTGTTTAAATATGTTCTAGTGATGCAGCTCATTGACTGGAATCTGTACTGTCAGTGTGCCTTTCTGGCCCACCTGAGCACTGTGGTTCCCCACAATCCACCAGCATCTAATTTGTTCAATGCCAGTATTTATGTACAGCAGTTTCAGAATTGTTAACTTGCACCCCCATGAGAAATACAGTGTTTACATATAGTTACTATGATCTTTAGCCTTACAGTTCCTAGGCAAAGCATCATTTTCCAAAGTTACTTGAGTCATCTTCTTTTTCCCCCCAGAATTTACATATGTTCTTTCCAACCTTCTCAACACTTCTGCCAGGTAGGCACTGTTAACCCTACTTTACAGAGGGACGTTGAGGCTCTGAGAGTTAAGTGAGGTGTAGGTGGAAAAGATGAGGCAGGGTGCTAACATCTCAAGCCCAGAGGCATGGCTACTTTGTCAGGTTGCTTTAAGCTGTCTCCCTGGGCTGCTTTCCAGAGGTGGCTTAGAGCAAAGTCCCACCAGGTGTGCCATGTCCTTTACCTTCATGTAGCCTCTGGGCTGCTTCCGGCCATGGCCACTGGAAGACCCTCCATCCCAGCCCTTCCTTTTGTTCCATGCAGATATATATCAGAGGCCACCCATATAGGGTTCCTGCTCCCCAGGGGAAGGGAGGGGAGGATGGTTATGACCCAAGCCAGCCCTGCCGCCTGTATCCCAGCCCCCGCAGTTTTCCAGCTGGTTCTCCAGCTTTGTCAAGAACTTCCATGCTTCACTGCTGTAGCCAGCAGAGATAATGTGCAAAATCCCAAAAGGACCAATACAGCACTTGGTTAGAGTTCTTGGCCAACTCATTTCACACATCACATGTGAGCCCTAAACCTTATCAAGAAGACTGGAGTATTTTTCAGTCTTAACTTTCTTCCAAAACCTAGTCTTCCCAGCCCGTTTTTCTCAGTTGGGCAAAGGCTAACAGGAAACAAACCAGCCACAGACACAGCAGGAAGCAGAGACACTACCTCTCACTTCCCTTAACTTTTCACTCCAGAGTTTGGCTTGTGCCGCAATCAAGGATACAGGGAGAATCAAAGCATTCACCCCAGAGGCAATGAGCATCCAGAAATAGCCAAATGTCCACTTGGTCAAGGAGCCTGATGTTACCTGGGTCATGCATAAGGTGGATACATTTACGTGGCTGAGCCTCTGTGTCAAGTGTTTTAAATGGGCAATGCTCTTCTCTTTACCCTGGAGAGGGAGTGAGGGACCAACCACTCTGCCATTCTCCTCCTCAAAGAACTCCTGTGATCATACTTAACCTGAGAGAGGGAGATAAGTGGCGAGCTGCCAGATGCTGCCAGCCAGGTATAGGCTAGGCTCCACAGTAGAAAGTTTCTCTACTATGTGAAGGTCAGTCTTTAGGACTTATTGACAACTGTAACCTTGTGCCAAGACTGCAGAGAAAGTGCCGGAAGCTATCAGACACCTTGAGGATTAGAGTAGGAAGTATTACTTTTGGTGTTCGTTTTCCGTTGCTTCTCATAACTATTTAAAAAGAAGTGAGTCAGTGGACCACGTAAGGAAAAACTCAGTCACAGAGAAATGTAATATGAAGGACTCTTCCTCAGGCTCCCCAGGAGGATGGGAACAGGAGTTTTGCTTTTGTTTTTCTTCTGACTTAATAATAGGCTACTTTTTCTCGTGGTTTGTTTGGAGCTGCCTCAGGGTTTTGACCTTAACCTCAAAGTGCCCACACAAATAGCTCAGGCCTTCTCTGTCATCAGGGAACAGGGAAGGGACGCCCCTCAGGCTAGGCCCTCGGGCATGTCTGTGGCTGAGCTCCAGGCTCCAGAGCCCCAACCTGGCCCGGGGCCTGACTCTCTTATGTTCTGCTCTGTCTCCATGGGATGGCAAATGTTCAACAAGATATCTGGATGCCAAAGTGCCTTTTTCAAATATGTGCTTCTTCAGAAGGGTGATCTCAGCTGGAAGGAAGGACATCCCTCTGGAATCCACACATGTGACCCAGGACCCCCAGTATTCCAGCAGCCAGCCACCCCCCGCCCATGTTCTTAGCCATGCTGGGAGCTCTTGGAGAAGGGGAGGGTCTTCCCTTGCTCCATGTCCAAAATGTGCTGGTCATAGGCTAACCTGGACACAGCTCTCAGGCTACCAGTTGCTAACTCATCCTAAATGAACTTCTGGAAACATTGGCTCCAACTTGGAAAGTAGGGTCCCAGGACCTCAAAGGCCAACAGTGAGTTAGTTACCATGATTTCTAAGTGTTCTGGGCTTAGTCCTGTGTAGCCTGCAGCTCATATCCAAGGTATTTTCAGCACCCACTGGAAAGCAGTATATGTGCTTACATATAACCAGAACAAGACTGGGGGAATTTCTTTTTATCCCCTTAATTAAAATGGCTATTGCAGACCATCGTCTTCTGACTACCTTCTTCCTGTTCAGGCCTTTAGAGAAAGTTTCTCTTTTGTGAGATGACGCAGTCCCTTAATAGATGGTAGAGAAGGTTAACCACTGTCCCTTCCCCAGCACACCACCCAAAGCCTTGTAGCTGATCCCAAGCCTTCCAGGAATGAAGTAGGGTGAGGTGGGGACTTCTGGGAAGGCTAGATTAGGCTGCATGAAATTCCCACAGGAAAATTCCCAAGAAAGGAATCTGAGGCCAAAACTTAGGAGCCAGAATGTGAGGCAGCCCATTCAGCCACACCAGTTTTCTGTCAGCTGCACCCCTGCAGTGTAGTGAGATTAGCTTTAGCTTTCTTCCACATCAGGGTTATGAGGGTGTAGTTTTCAGTGTACAAATCTTGTCCTTTCTTAGTTAAATTTATTCCTAAATATTTTATTCTTTTTGATGCTATGTAAATAGAACTGGTTTTTTTAAATTTTTATTTGATTGTTCATTACTGTCATGTAGAAGTAACTTTTTTGTTATTCAATTTTGCTAAATTTGTTTATTAATTCTAAAGATTTGGTGGGCTTTTGAGGATTTTCTATATATAAAATCATGACACCTGCAAACATAGTTTTACTTCTATTTTTCCAAATTGGATGCCTTTTATTTCTTTCACTTTCCTAATTGCTCTAACAAAAAACTTCAGTACAATGTTAAAATCAAGTGGCTAAAGCTGGCGTCCTTGTCTTGTTCCTACTTTGGGGGAAAGTTCTCAGTCTTTTATCATTGGGTATGTTGCTACCTGTGGGTGTTTATATACGGCCTTTTTCATGTGGAGGAAATTCCCTTCTAAATCTAGTTCAATGAGTGCTTTTATCATAGAAGGATATTGGGTTTTGTTGAATGGTTTTTCTGCATTAATTGAGATAATTATGTATATGGGGGTTCCCCCACCCCCTTCATTCTGTTAATGTGGTGCATTAAGTGGCATGATTTTCAAACGTTGAACTACTCTTGCATCCAGGATAAATCCCACCTGGCTTTGCTCCAGTAGGGAGGTCTTGTTCTAAAGGCCCTTCTTGCTCCCTGTAATAAGCACATTCGAGTTGGTGGAGTGAGAAGAGCTCATAGCCAGGGGAAATGGCTTCAGTGAGGCAGAACTGGGCTCTGGCATGCCCACAGTGCACAGGGAATGGGAAGAAGGTGACCAGAGTAGTGTGCCTCCCTCCTGGCCACCTGTCACCTGAACCAGCTAGCAGTATGGGCACTATGGACACCCACTCCTGGGGAGGAAAGAGAAACCCTCCCTGCCTGTGTTGGTGAGAAGGTCGTCAGCTTCACTTGATTCACTTTACAAGGGAAAGATGGTTCTCTTTAGCAGCAGTCCGTCATCCACCTGGCTGTCAGAAATTTAACAATTATACTAGTTCCCTCTTATACATGGTTTTGCTTCCTCTGGTTTTACTTACCCGCAGTCAACCACAGTCAGAAAATATTAAATGAAAGATTCCAGAAGTAAACAATTCATACATTTTAAATTGCATGCTGAGTAGCGTGATGAAAAATCTCATGCCATCTTGCTCCATCCCCCCCAGGACATGAATCATCCCTTTGTCCAGTGTGTCCATGATGTGTATGCTCCTCACCCATTAGTCACCAAGTAGCCTTCTTGGTTATCAGATCTCCTGTCTCAGAATCACAGTGCTTGCATTCTAGTAACCATTATTTTACTTAATAATGGCTTCGATGTTCAAGAATAGTGATGCTAGCAATTCAAATATGCCAAAGAGCTTTCTTTAAGTGAAAGGGTATGTATGTATAGGAAAAACAGTGTATATAGGGTTCAGAAATATGCAGTTTCAGAGATCCACCAGAGGTCTTGAAACATATCTCCTGTGGATAAGGGAAGACTACTGTATGATAAAGATCAGAGGTGAGCACGTGTGAATTATTTATTATTTACAGAAGACTCTAAAATCTGCATATTATTTAAATTTTAAGTTTTCAAATAATTCCCCAAACTCAAAATTAACCCAGCAAATTCATTATTACTTTATTGGATACAACATATAATAGACTATTTACAAGCACAAATTCACAGGCAGTGGTACATTCCAGTGAAATATCACTGTATGGGCCAAAATTTTTTTTTTAGATTATTCATCTGCCTTAGTGAAAATGACATGAATGGTTTATTGAACCACAGCATATATACAAATTCAAGTTGGCTTATTGGAAAATTATAGTCCACAGACATTAGTGATAAGGAGCAGTCACACTGTAGGATTCACTACACAATCCACAGCAAATTAAGTTGAACACAATAAAGTCAAACTAAGAAAATTAAAAGGCAAGAATAGCAGCAATTAAAAACTGATCTCTTAAGGCCTCACTGATGAGGTTCTGGAAACAAAACATGCTTTTCCCCAAATTGCCAGATTTCTCTCCACACAAGTCATGTGCTAGGGAACTTGGCTGCATTGTATAAGAGCCAGACGTCTTAGTAGGCCCCCAAATTTCAGTTCTTACAAAGCCCGGTATTGGACTATTTTAGTATACAATGCCAAATGTTTAGAACCAAAATTATTCAGGTTGCCACTGTGTAGCCCTCAGTCAAATATTTTTTAAAAAATGAAGTCAGTGTAAACATGAATTATTCTTCCATGAGGATGGAAAAGTGACTTTAATGAGTTCATGGCCAAGAGGGACCTCCAGTGCTATGATGGGGCCTGCTAGTATGAGCTCGGAGAGCCAATTGTTAAATCTTTTAATAGCTTTTTGCAAGCCAGTTGTTAAACGTGGTCATTATCAAAATTAAAATCATGTAAATTTACACTTAAATTATATTAAACACAAAGTAGTAAGTACTTAAAACTCATCAATTCCTAATTATTTTATTACATTTTATGACACCTTGGCAGCTTATAAGAGTGCTTAGAGGAAAGACTGATGCAATGGTCTTTTGAAAAAGCTAAAACCAAGGTCTTTCTAACCCAGCTCCTAACCCCAAGCAGGGAGAGGGTTGAGAAACATTCACACATTCAAATCACTGGGGCTCATACAGCCAGTTCCAGGAGCCCACAGTTCTGGCTGTGAAGACAAGCCCTCAGGAAACTCCCTATCCCCCACCAACTCTAACCTCCCGGAAGTAAGTTTCCACAATAAAGGCCGCATCTTAATTCTTCAGACAAGTGCTCAGGTTTCTTCCACGTAAAAGTGGATTATAATTTAGAAAGGGCAATCCCATCCATCATTTTTAACTCCACAGCAGTTTAGAAATGTGCGCAAGGGAGTATTCTTTCCCTTTTAATAGATGAAGAAACTGAGGCTCAAAAAGGCAAGGGAGGTTTCCTGGGTTCACACACTCTGTAGGATGGGAACCTAAATTCCTTGACTATATTAACTAGATGAGGTGAGCACATTTTATTAAAAAATTAAAAAAAATGAATTAAACACAGGTCTAGCACTGGTATACTCTGGTGGGAAAATAAATTGATACAGATTCCCTGGCAATATGTAGCAACAACCTTAAACCTAAGATACCATGTGTCTTGCCAATTCCACTTTTAAAAATGTATTCTTGAGGAAATTAGAAATGTGCCAAAGATTTTGTTAGCTTGTTTTTAGTAGTGTAATTTATACTCATGAACTCAGAAATAACCTGTGTCCCAAGCAGGAGGAGGGCTAAATTGATTGGGTTTCATCAACCTCACCTGGGAATTTGTTGTAAATTCTCAGGCTTCACTCTAGTGTAGTCCAGCAGTCTGGGTTTAAAGAAGTCCTCTCTTTTATTGATTAAGTTGCCTGCTAGAGTTTGAGAACCCCTGGGATAAATAATTTATGGGACAACTACATATTATAGCTGATAAAATACATGGAAAAATATGTTCACAGTATAAGTAAAAACATATCATTAATCCCAGTTCTGTAAACCTAGTGTGTGTATGTGTGTATGTAAAGTCTAAAATGAAATGATATATACCAAAATGAGAACAGCATTTATATTTGAGAAAAGAGTTTTCTCATCTTTTTATTTATCTTTATTTTCTAATTTTTGCACAATAAATATAAGAAAATGTTTTTAAACTTTATTTTATTTTATTTTATTTCTTTACTTCTTATTTCACTTCTAGTTTTATTTAAATACTAATGAAATTAAAAATTAAAATATAGGCTCACTTTGCAAAGTCCCATGCCCCCCTGCCCATCCACCCTGGGATGCTCCACACTGGGTTCCATGGGCATGTCCTTCAGCCCAAGGTATCAGTCTTTGGGTCAGAGGGCAGCATTGGCTCACTGGGTACAGAAAATACGGCTGTAGCAAAGAGCAGGAACCTGCTCATGTCCACACAGTGTTAAAATAAACTCGCTGGAAAGAAGCCCCATGGGAAACACATAACATTTGTTTGCAAGGAAACATAAACAAGGACAATTGGAGACAGAGAAATGTGGCTTAGTGAGAACTTGATCAAAACCAGCTGGGCAAGCAGGCCTGGCTACAGAGAAGAGAGACACGTGGACAGAAGCTCCCAGGGTGGGCTGGGCGGGCCCAGAGGCACCACTGGGAGTGTGGCCTGGGACACAAATAGCCTGGGGAAGTCGGGTATGATTGGATTTCCAGCACTTTGAGACCTGGATGAGCTGATCCAGTTGCCAGGATGGAAGGAAGTCCCACCTAGATTTTGAATTTTCAGCCCCAAGTTCATAGAATGGAAAATAATCAGCATTTATCTACAGCTAACCATGTGCAAGGCACAGAGTAAGGTGTTTCATTGTGTCATTTAGTCCTTACGATGGTCCTGGAGATCACTGCCCTGACCCCAATTTTCCAGTAGTTCTAGCAAGTTAGTGCTCAAGGTTAAATGGCTGCTGCATTGTGGAGCAGGCTTTTAAACTAGGGCCCGTGTCCATCTACAGGGCACAGGCTTTCCTCATCACAGCAAACCAGATTGCCATCCGTGCCTGCCAGAGTCCCTCCAGCATCCTCCCCATGTCTACTCTGGACACCTGCCCCAGCCCTCCACCCACTGCCATCCACCAGCCCTGAGCAACTGAAATTCTCAAAGAGCTAGTGAGAACCCTGGCCTTGGCATTACTTCCATCTTGTAAACATGAAGGCAGCTTTACTATGTTTATTTAAAATTGTGCCGGGGAATGCCAAGTGTGTATTATAAATTATTGTTAATGTAAAGAGACATTTCCACCTGGGAGACAAAGCGCCTCATGGATTTCATGAACAGTAACCGAAGCTTAGAAGTTACAGTACATTTGAGTTTTCTCTATTGGCCGTGGCTGAAATACAATGTTTTGTTGCTTTTCCTTCTTTCTTTTAGAGCACAAACACAGGCTCCCCTATTAGAATGGGAGAGGCTGTGGAGGGTTTCCCTTCAGGACTCTGGTAATGTCTGAGAGCGTGACCACCTCATCTGTAGGTCCCAGGTGTCTGTCACTTCCTGTCACCACCCTGGGGTTATACCTCTTCCCCCTTCTCTCAGTCTCTTCCCTCATCTGGTTGAGTCATTGCCATCCTCATTTGGGAGGTCATTGAAAGAAGATGATTTTAGCCTGCCTGAGGCCAAGACATGCCCATCCTGGCTGGCATCCATCTTTCCTTATAGTTACATCAAGGGGTTTACATGGCTAAACTTTCAAAAAAATCTTTCAACATTATTTTCTTTCTAAAAAGTTTTGTTCTCATAGGAAAACTTTTCTCTCTTTGAGGGCAAATTCCCCTCCTGCCTGGGGAAGTAGAGTCAGCCGCCTTAGCTTGGGGTACTGAGAGGGGAGACGCCCCTGTAGTTCAGGTGCCTAACAACCTCCATGGGTCCTCTACATTTGATCATTTTTTTAGGGTCCAGCTGCATAGCCACCAAGATGAGTTGAGCGTGTCTGGGCTCTGTGCCTGCTATTATACCTAGAGAGTCTATACTAATTTAAGGCCTGTCTCATATCAGTTCATCCAACTAGTGAGAATAACAGCCATCTCTAAGCCAGCTACTCCCAAGCCAGAGAAGAGAGATGAATGCACCCCTGCCCTCCAGCTTATCCCACCTCTCCTGATACCCACAGCCCTCCCCCCACCATCAGCTTGACTCAACCCTTACCTGCAGCTGTCCTCAGAGCATCTGCGTCCTTCACCTCACCCGGGCACTGGGCTGTCCTTGTTCCTTAATCTTGTTTCCACCAAGTTGCTGCCCTTTCTGCACAGTGGCCTAACAGTTTGTTCTGTCCACTTCCTGACCTGGGGACTATCTTAGCCAACACCATGTGAGGCCACCTCCTTCGGTGGCAGAAGCATTTCTTACTTCTCTTTCTCAATCCAAGGACAGCCTGGCATAAATGCCAAATCTGAGGTGCAAACTGGGACAAAGAGGCCAGAGAAGGATGCACTTACATCCAATATCAAGATCCAGCATCCTATCCTTGGAGACCAGGCTTCCTTATAATGGGCCGCTTTGGCTTTGAACCACTTCCCTAGAGAGCTCAGGCCACACTACCAAGGACTCCCATCTGTCCACAGAGTGAGCAAAGGCTGTTTGTCTTATCTTAGGGAGGGAGGAGAGTGGGTTCAAGTCTACACTTGCCCCCAACAGGGGCTCAGTGCTTTCTGGGTCTCTGCTGCTGATCTAATACTCACAGTGGTTGCACAATGCTAACCTGAGCAGCCCCTCACTGATTAGAAATGTTTGCTTCGCTTCATTTTAAAAAGAAGCTCTCCATTTTATTAAGTTTACTTAGTTTAAACTTAAGTGAGATCTGTCAGTTATCTGGCTAATTTTCTTTATATGAACAATAGTAAAAATTAGTGAACACTTGGTTTATTGCAAGATTATAATCAATTTTATGTTAAATTTAGCTTAAAAGAAATTTATCTTCATAAGAAAGATATCAGACAAATCCTAGTTTAGAGACTGTCTGAAAATGCCTGACTGAGGCTCCTTAAAGCTGTCAAGGCCCCCAAAAAGAAGGGTGGTTTTAGAAAACATTGTATCCAACAGAAGTCTGAGAAAACATGATGACTAAATGTAATGTGGTATCCTGTGTGGGGTCCTGGTACAGAGAAGGAGTATTAGGTAAAAACTAAGAAAATCCGAATAAAGTATGAACTTTAGTTAATAATGATGGAGTCATATTGGCTCATTAATTGTGACGAATAAATCGTACTAATTAAGATGCTACATAAGTGTGGGACATATAGGAACTCTCTGAACTACTCTCACTACTTTTAGGAATATTTAAAACTGTTCTAAAATAAAACTTTATTTTAAAAATATGTGAAGAAATTATATAATTCACCTAAAATTTTACTAAGAATGAAAACTTCCTTAATCTCAGTTTCTCTGAATTTTGGAATGGGGTAAAAGTTGATCAAAAAAATTATAAGTAATAGACCACATTTGCTGAGTGCCAACTACATGCCAGTGTTCTAAGAGCTTTACATGCATTACTTCATGTAATACTGACAAAAACCCTATAGGGTAGGAACAACTATTAGCCCATTTTACAAATGAGGAAACTGAGACATAGCAAGGTTAAATAGTTTGTCCAGATCACAAAGCAGCATTTGTCTGTAGAGCCTACATACTCTATAATCACTCTATACTGCTTAGAGGGAACCATAAATGAAGAAAAAATCTAAGTCAGTTGAAATTCTAGGACCATGAACACTCAGACCCAACATATGCTACGAGGTGAGGCTGGGATGTTGGAGGCCTGAGTGACTTTTTCTACATACACAGCCTGAGAAATATGTCACTCATTTGTTATCTAGTGACAATGTGAAAATCATATTCTTTGAAGGATAATTAATTTACCTAACATATCTAAGTTTATGACAAATGACTTGAAAGGGAAAGAATCAGTCAGCAGCTGGTTCTAGAGCATGGCCCTTTTAGGCTTCATGTCACAGTACCAGCCCCTCTGCTGGCATCTTCAGCTCTGCTCAGCTCAGGTTCCTTTTGTCTAAGCAGCCCCTCTGCATGCTTCATGTTACAGGCGAGGAGACTTACACTTCTCCAGGCTATTCTCCTCTACTTTCTCTCATGGATCCTGGAGCACATTCTGGAAGAATCTCCGATATGTGTGTTTTAAACCCCAATTCACACACTTGAACAGCTGCAAGAATGTGAGGTTCATGCTCTCCAAATGCAGCCCACCTTTTGGCTCCCTAATAGTTGCTACAACAGACCTAAGACCAGCTGCAGATCTTTCCCCAAACCAGTGCTCCCAGGTCCTCCACACCCTGGGCAATGACACCAAACCCTAAGAGCGGTGATGCTGAGTTAGCCCTTCCCTCTCCCCCAAATCTGACAACAAGTCCTGCATCTCCACTTCCAAACCCCATCTCAAAGCCATTCATCCTCTGAATCTTTGCTGTCAGCAATCCAACCCAAGCCACCGTCACATCTTGCTTGTATTACCAGGACACTGAGCAGGATTCTAGTGGCTGTACAGTGATATTGACACGTCAGAACTCATTTGAAAAATCACAATAACTCTGACATTTTCATCTTCATCTGTTTAACTTGTTTGTCTACCTCTCAATTATTTTCAAACTCAAATGATGAAATAGATGTCATTTATTTACTTATTCAAACCCCTATATATTCTATAATAGAATGTATCATAGGATATGTTAGAATTCTATAATATGCATACTTTTAACACATGTAGAAGAGTATACATACATATTTATTTAATTTTTATGTATTGATTTTAATATAGATTTGACATAAATATATTTTTAATTTGTAGATCTAAAGATTAATGCATACTTAATTTGTTAATCTTGCCAGATAACCCTCTCCCAGCTCACCTTCCCCTCTTCCAGGTACTGAGTCCTAAGATCAGCAAACCCGCAGTGATGTCCTTAGATTCTAGCTGGCTGCTGTTATGTGCAGCCTACTCCACTCATGCAGAGATGGCTTTTACTCTGGTGTTTGAGTGCCATTTGCCCCTTCTGCTTTGGGCAGGGTATCCTGTCCACCAAAATAGACTGTCTGGGAATCACATGTGTTGTGGGGGCCCCAGGACCCACTGGGCTTGGAGGGCAGGGTTTATTCCAACCCCTGGCCTCTGCTAGCATGCAAACCACAGGGTAAGATGGTCAGAGTGACCTTCACTCAAAACATTGCACTCACAGACACAATAACTTACTGTGGCTGCTCCCAAACGCATCCAAGAAGGCCTGTCCTCTGGAACCTTCATTCTCAGGAGCTGGCCACATGGAAAGAGGCTGTCAAAAACAGCACAAGAAAGCTTCGAGTAGGACTACCACAGAAGGAAGCCACTGAGCTTGGATTTGGGTGTAAGCCAAGGAGACACATGCTGGGAGCCAATCCCTTCTGTCTCCTGGGCATGTCAGTCTTTATAACCTAAGAAGAAAGCATTGATCTTCAGCGTACTCTGTTTCCTTCACACAGGAGATCATGTGTGGTGATCACACAAAACCAGAGCGCAGGAATGGTGCTGGGAAAATACGTCATGATGTGGGATGGGAGAGAGGACCCCAAAGTTCTGTCATGTCTATAAAAAATAAAATGATTACTGAGAATCCAGAAACATTCACCTTCAGTTCACAAGTGTCTCTGCTATTCACAAACCAGTTGTCTTAATTAAAATGCTGCTAAAAGAAATAAATCAATTAACAGATAGCTTACATGATGGTTTATTCTATCTTACACACAGAAAATTGCTATGAGTATCACATTACCGCTTAAGGTTATCAGTTAACAAAGGCTGCTAATGAACTACATTTTTATCAAGTCAGATAACAGACACCCTGGGAATCCAAGCAAATTATTATAACACAGCACTTTGTTTTGAAATATAGCTCATCTTTCATCATACACAAGGCGAGTAACCTAGTCCAAGGAGAATCAGACCTTACAACCACCTGGATTTCTGTTGAATGGAGAAGCAAAGCATACTCCATTATGCAACCCCAGAAATACAGTGTTAATATTACAGGAGAGAGAAATGTTAATGGGGCCTGTGTCACAGAACCTTAGGTTTATGGGAATAATAAAAAGATATGGGTTTTCTAAATCTCCGCCAGTTGTGTCCTCCATGACAAGGTGTAATGACATTGTAATAATAACCACAAAATCATTCTATAAGCATAACAATAATGGCTTACATTTACAAGGCACAGCATCTGCTTTCTCATTTAATCCTTTGTTGGCTCCATCATTTGAAGACCCAAGGGGCTGTAGGCCCATTCTGTGTCCATCAGACTCCTTCTTCTCACTCCGGCCTGCCATTTCTTCTTTTGCATGATTGGTCTTTCATTTAGAGAGATGGAGATTGTTCCATGTTCTCCACGTGTTGCGACACGATGAATGTTTACAGGGAGATTCTTTTGGCAGCTAAAGAGGTGAAGCCAACAGTTTTGGAAAATTCTGGAAAATGTATAGAATAATGGTGGTGCTAAAGAGGCTGTGTCTTGACTTTAGTTCTCATTCTATGAGCCATTTACTGTGGGTAGGTCCCATTGACATGTCTTACAATGCCATCATGGAAGCGTGAACAGCTCTGACCTAGGGGACCAGGGTAGTCAGTGAGGATTTATTGGCTTCCATCCTTTTTTTGCTCCTGGATAAATTGGTCATGCCTCCCTCTATGTAGCCAGCCTTGTGTAGAAGAGAAGCGATATTTTCCTTCAGGATAGCAGCACTGTAGATTCTGTTCATTCTATTATTTGCCCTGGTTATTGAGTTTCATGTGAAGGTCTATCATCAGCTTTGGACACTCAAATTCAAGACATCCTCAAAACTGCAGCAGACAGTTGTCTAGACTACCAAATCCCTTCTGAAGTGGCTGCTCACTTAGAGTTCAATCACTTGTGCATGTCTGGAAAGGAAGAGAACCATCTGGAAGTCTTATGACAGAGTGACTATGCTCTAACTAATCATGACATGTGCTTATGTGGCATACACAAACAAGAATGAAAAGGCTCATCAGCGAATCTTAGCCAGGTGAGACATTTCCCCTTAAAACATAGAAAGGGATCTGAAGATCAGTAGCTTCTAGGTAAAGAGAGGAGTTTTTCAGGTAGAGCTCAACCTATCAAACCAAGGCTATTATACCTCATCCACTTTAACAACACAAATGGAAGAAGTCATTCTCCAAGGTTAATAGGCATGTCTAGAGGAAAGAGCCACTTTGTGTACTTGAAGAGTTTGCACACGTCTGGGCAGATGCTACGAAGAACAGGGCAGACAGACCTAAGGGAATGTAACTGGAAACTGATACATTCAACTCTGAACTATACACTGTTACAGAGGGTAAGATTTCTTCATACTTTGTGTATCAGCTTGGGTGGTAGGAAATGGTAGTGTGTGTGTGCGTGCATGTGTGTGTGTGTGTGTGTGTGTGTGTGTGTGTGTGTGTGTAAAACCAGGAACAGAGAAGAAAAGATGAGATCACTAAAACAGACCCCAATATAATAGACCTTGGGCCAAAGGTAGGGCAAAGACCCTGTTGTGGCCCCTCTCAGCTAAGGGCGTCACCAACACCTCTATGTTGAGATTGAACTCACACCAACACTTCATTGTGGTTTCACATAAACATTATTTGTAGTTATAACAGAATGACATATTTAAGCTTACATTTCATACTTGTTTAATGTCATTCCACAGTGTGTATTCGGTTTTAATATCTTGATGTCTACCTAATATCTCCTGTGGGAAAAGGGGCAACAATAGTAGAAAGATGGGTCAGAGTTAAACATCGATGGTTCAAGCTAAGTCAACAGCCATAAAAGGGATAGCATGTACCTACCTACCCCATGTGTGGAAGACCAAGGGCACAAGTCAAGGTTGGCGTAACAGATCTTGATGACAGAAGAGCCAACATGGAAGATAAGCAAGGATAGTAGGAAAGAGAGGTGGAGAAAGGGATTCCAAGAGAGGGCCTAAATTCTGTCAGGTGTTTGTGCTTCTTCTTTAAAGTATGATAGATCCAGGAGAACATAGAGTTTAAGATGGTCTAGAGGTCCAGGGGCTTAACAGAAAGTTTATCCCTCCTATTGTCTTTAAGAAGTCCTGAGTTCAAAGGGCCTCTTCAGGTGTTATTAAGGAGAGGATACAGTGGCTAAATCTAGCCAGTATTTGCACTTGAGTTTCTGATGCTCAGAGAAGATGGGAAGACCAGAAGAGGAGTCTCCTTTCACCCCTGTTGGCTCAGAGCTGAGGAAGTGGCACTTGTGAGCCACCTCATGGAGGAAACTGCTCTCTGACAGGGCAATGATTCCTCTTCAGATGGGTATGTAACCAGCCCTGGAGAGCCTGGCACAACCTGCAGGAAAAGATAAGCTGGACAGGGGCTGGAATAGCATATTCTGGCTGGTTTAGTAGGTGAATTAGGCTGCACACCTAAGCTGGTTATCAAGATAAAGAAAAAAAAAAGAGACTTTTAGAAACTGTAGGATTATATTGGCTGCCTAATTCCAAATCTTCTACCATATTTTACAAAAATTATACAAACTAATAAGAAGAGAAGGAAAAAAGAACAAAACAAAACTAATAACAAAGACCCTTATATGTCCTGGTTTGCCTAGGACAGTCCCAGAGTATATCTTCTGTGGTTAATTTAATACCTGCCAATACTGAAAAGTCTTTTGACCAAATTCAACACGTTTCTGATTTTAAAAACTCAATGAAGTAGGAATTGATGAATATTTCCTTAACAGTATAAAATACATTTACTTCAGCCCTAAAGCCAGCATCTTACTGAATGTTTCCATCTTAATGGAAACATCTAGTGGATTTTTCACTGAGATTAGGCACAAAACAAGTATGTACATGGTTTCCACTATATTTAGCCAATGCAGTCAGAGTGGAAAATCAATTAGTGGCATAAGAATTGGGAAAGAAGATCTAAAATCTGGCAGATGACATGATCATGAAATTTAGAACATGATAATGGTGGCAAGTAAAAGATCAAGAAGAAAATGAACACAAACAATAAAAGCATTCAATAAGGCAGCTGCTATAATGTTAACAAACCAAAAAAAATTCATAAGCAATCAATGACTAAGTAGGAGACATAAAGGGAAATCCCATTTTAAAAAGCAATAAAATTATAAAATATTTAGGAATGAACAGGAAATGTGAAAAATCCATGAGTAAAATCTGAAAATCCTCGTGACACAAAAACAGATTTATAAAAAAAGTCTCTTTTCTGTGAACGATTGCTTAACATTGTAAAGAAGTCCATTGTCTTCCATTTAATACATGAATATAATGCAATCCCCTCAAAATACCAAGATGTTTCTTTCCCTAGACAGATTCTGAAGTTGATTCAAAAGTTCATATGAAAAAACGAACGTACAAGAATAGCTAGGACAGAAGAGCAGGACTGTGCCCTTGGAAAGAAAACACAGTGGCATGAGGACCAGCCCTACCAGATGGTAGAGTATACCATGAAGCCTCCACAAGTAAAAAGCATGTAGTAGCACCTGAATAATTACAAATACAATTGGAGAATAATATAAAATCTAGAAATTGTCCAAGTACATATGGAAATTTAGAATAAGATAAGGGTGACAAATATAACACTGCAAAAATAAAGTCATTTTTATAAATGATATTAAAATAGCTGGATTGCCATTTGAGAAGAAGATAAAATTGGATCTCTATCTCAGACTATACACCACAATAAATGCTAAGTGGATCAGAGATTCAAATAAAAAATAAATGCACAAAAACTGGAAAAAAATTATATTTATATACATATATAAACATTCTTTTTATTTTATAGAATATTTTATATATGTAAAAATGTTTTAATTAAATATATTTTGTAAAACAAACAGAGGAAGGATAAAGCAGAAACTATTGAAAACAGTTACCTCAAAGCATGGTGGACAGGACAGGTATGGGAGCAAGATTTCTCCGGGTTTGCCTGTTTACATATTTTTTTTCTTTGAACCATATACATGTTTTACATATTCAAAAAATAAATTAAACTAAGAGGGTTAATAAGGAGAACATGAAGATGGCATAGAGACTGAAACAAATGTTTCTAACTATATCAAATTGATAGCATAACCACACAGAGAAAAAATTCAATTTTAACACAATACTCTGTACGTATATAAAGCTAAATTCTAAGAACAAAAAGAACTGCAAGAAAATCTTTGCATTACAAAATAAGTTTGTAGTTGTATAATGTAATTCTGAAAGTATTTTGTGTGTATTATAGGATAGAGAAAAAGGGTAAAAACCTTTATATAATTGAGAAATGGGTTTTTATTTTGGAGAAGGCCAAGCAGACATATGGAATGAGAAAAGTTTAATAAGAACCTTAAGATATTTAGTTTGTGATTTAAATACACATTTCTGGACTCTGTCCATTGAGGAGGACTAACAGTGATAATGCCCCAGTACACATTGTGAGTACACATTGTGCCCAGATCTTGGTTTTTAAAAACTATTCCAAGTCAAAAAAAGAAACAAAGAAAGAGAGGGAGAGAGGAAAACAGGGATCCTAGGAAAAATGGGTTATTTCAGGTCTGAGCAAGGACAGTAAAAGGTGAACCTGAGATACTATGCTGTGTCAGAAGTCTAGGAAATGCTCAATGACTAATAAGGTCCCATCGAATGCCATCAATCAATGTCTTATACTGGACAAACGGGTTTAATTTGAGTATAAAAAGATACACGATGGCAATGAATTAAAACACATTGAAGTCCATAGGAATAATGTTCACCAAGTCAGAGAAAGAGAAAAGGAGGGTGAAAAAGTATTTCTTTTAGAAGAATACCAGCTATTAAATGTAGAAGGAATGCTAGAATTAGAAGCTCAGTATCTTATAATTCCCAATGCATTAACTAATTCAAACATAAACCATAAAGAGATATCAAATCACTGGGTGAAGAATCGTTAGGGGTCAGAATGTTCATATGGTCTTATTACCACCCCTCATATTATTTACTATTTATAAAGAGGAAATTTTATTTCAACAATGCAGAGATCCAGCTGTCACTTTCATGACCAAGCAATCAAACACAGCATCACCAACAATGAGAAAGCCTGGCATCACATGCCTATGATGCGATATAATAAAAGATATGCAATGTCACCTCTGTGGTATTCTTGACAAAATTCTCAGTCTGAATTTACTCAAGAGGACACAATCAGACAAATCCAGAAAATGAGACATCATACAAGACAATGGGTTTAAGTACTTCAAAACTGACAATGCCATGGTGAAAAACAGGCAGAGAGGTTGTTCAACACTGAAAGAGACTAAAAAGAGACAAAATAAAATACAGTGGATCCTGGCTTGGAAAAACAGAGCTATAAAAGATACTTTTGAAACAATCAGAGAAATTTGAACATGAGCTGTATAATAGATGATATAAAATGATCACTTATTTTTTAAAGTGTGGTCATTGTATGATGATGAAGTGGGAGATAACATGGCGATGAAATATCATGATATCTATTCTATGCTAGTTTTTAAGTGGATTGGAAGAAATATGTATATACAGAGATAAAGCAAATGGGGCAAATGTTAATTTGTGAATCTAGGTGAAGGGTGTGTACGTGTATTTTTACTACACTGTTCTTTTCATTTTTATGTGGATTTAAAGATATTTAAAAAGGAAGGTGAGAGCATGTGGGTAGCTCATGAGGTTCGGGAAAGCAGACCTAGGGAATGTGAATTGTGAATGAAAGATTTGAACAAACCTGGAGAAGATGCCTCCTTTTCTAGGAATAGGGCTCCTTCAGCCATGGCTGTGTTCACCTCTGCAAATCTTGTTCACTTGAGACCCCAAAGCAGAGGTGAAAAACAGACACTTAGCTAAATGAATAGCTTGATGACACAAAGAAAAGTTTTGGAATGTTTTTTTCATCCCATGGACTGAGTTGACTAATGGTTTGATTCGCTTCTGTCAAGAGATCTTGGTACATAAAAAATAAAATTATCTTGCTGTTAAAACCCAGTTTTCTCAGCTCTAATCAGGAAAATGCCCATAGTTTCTTTTAAGATCTTGTCAAAGTACCACCTACTGGGATTTTCTGCAAATGTCCCGAAGAGACACTGATTCCTGGTTTCACCGCCATCCTGACTCAAGGATGTCTGGCCCGTGGCTAGCAGTCCCTCCCACCCTGCATGGGGCATGCAATAGAGCTGCCAGCCACTATGGAGAGGGGCTGACTTTCCCCCTTTTGGTAAGTGTTGACTCTTACAACTCACCTTTCAGGATAGTTGAGGTTTGACCTGCAAAATAGGAGAATAGGATGTTTACTAAATCATTCCTATATGAGAGAAAGCACGTAAAAATTTTTGCTACAGAAGAATGGTTTACTTGTCCTTAGCTTTTTCTTTTGGGTCTAACTTCTTACTGACTCAGCCAGACACCATCTAGTGTTAGTTTTAGAAACTTGAATTGTTCCTTTCTTCTCTTAGAAAATTCTTTCATTTGTAGAAGAGCTCTGATAAGACCCAGGCCAAGATCAGTTCTAGGCACGCCTTGGGGAATATATCCCCAGGGGAAAAGCTCCAGCCAGCCAGCCACCTCTCCCCTGTCCTTTATTTCTTTCTTCCTTTCTTCCACTGACCTGCCTTCTTCCTGCTCCCTTCACATCCCCATTTCTATACTTCACTTTCACAGCATTTATTGATGAATGACTATTGCAGCCACCTCTCCTGGATTGTGGACATTGCCTCCTATATTTCTGATGTGTCAGAATAATCCAGAACTACCAAACACACAGAACCAAGATGATCCTCTAACATAATCATATATATAGCAACATAAAACCACAGTGACTACTTGTTCATGTTTTATTGTTTACAGCAGCATCTTCACACACACGCACACGTATGTCAGTCATTTATTATGCATCATCACAGCCTCTCCTAGCCCCTTGTCCCGTTAGCACACCTGCATACATATATACATATACAGGATTAAGAATTGAGCTTTGTGAAATCTTTCATTTTTGTGAATTTCAATATGAAGATGTCCTTGAAACAGAGTCTGCAACAAGCTCTGGAGAATTCCAGGGGCACTGGAGTTTCCAAAACTGAGTACCTTGGTGCATGTGGCTGTTTTGGCTGGCCAAGAGAGCATCGCTCATCCATGGGTGGTGATAAGATCACTATGCCAGAATCTCTAACTGACCACTCTATTGTCCTAACACAGTACCAGAATTGGCTACAGTCTGCAGCCACATGCCCACGGTAACTTCACCATGCAGGCTGCACAGAGGGAAGCCCAAGCCCCTTTGGCTACAGTACCCTATGCCAGCTCTCTCCTCTCATGACACTTGCCCACTGCCCAAAAGGAGCAGAGTGGGAGGAAGGACCATGGATGCATTCTAGTCTCCTAGGAAGCATTTTAGAGTAGAGAAAAGGCCTAGGATGACAGGCAGGGGAGCAGAATGGATAAAACGGCAGGGAAATGATGCCACAGCAGTGACCTTACCTTGGGATTCTCTTCTTCAGTTCAGTGGTGTCTAAAGAAAGAGAACAGGGCATTAGGGAGAAAGCGTTGTGATGGGTGTGCAGCTCGCTCAATGCCAAGCAGGAGGGAGGGGTCAGAGACAACCAGACCCAGGCAGGGGTAAGAGGCTCTGCGGGCTGGGACCACTGATAGTGGTGGTCTTGGGCTGTGTGCCCTGCCCTGTCATTTGGCCCTGTCACAATTTCTCTGTCCAGATCCCATCACTGAGCCCCCTTAGCTCAGCATGCAGGTGGGACTAAGCCTTCCCTAGAGGCCCTCCTCCAGTGATTCCTCACCTCCCCCTCCACTGCAGCTTTTATCCTCAGGAGATCTGGCATGTCTTCTGCTATGTGATGAAGAGGCCATTTGCTCACCCTCCTTATTTGCAGGGATACAAAATCAATGGTAAACAAACTCCTATGACTAACTAAGCCCCTTGTGCAATTGGACATGCTAGCATCTCAGGAAACTCCTGAGTGCTACAGCTTCCCTTCTTCCTGGCACAGACCCACTGCCCCGTATACATTCTGCGTATCTTCATAAATAATCATTGAATTTTTTAGGGATACAGTGAGGTGGCTTCCCCCTCATCCTCAGAAAAACCTCATGGAAGACTGCATGTCATCTCATTAAGCAGTCTTATCTTAGATGATTTTTGCAGGTCCCACCTTGAGAGAAAGGGGTGCAATCACTGTTGCATTTTGCTGGGAAACTCAAAAACTGAACTCAGTGTCTGCATGGGATGTGCCTCCCTGTGGGTGTCATAAGACACAGAACTACTTAGGGTTCATGTAAGCCCAGCTCTGCATGAATCATGAGGACTTTTCCAATTTATGAAAAAAAAAAAAAAGGCAATTTGGCCCACATAATCAGTGCTGAAAGCACCTTCCACCACCCATGCTGGGATCAGCCTCATCACCTCCAGAGCTCAATTTTATCTGATTGCATTATTTGGATGAAATTATAAATTTCTGTCTGAAGCCAACTCGACTTTATTCCCCACCTTTCTCCAGCAAACCTGACTTAGAAATATTAGAAGTGACTAAAAAAAAAAAAAAATACACACAGAGAGAGGCATAAACAGACAGACAGAGACAGAGACACAGGGATGTCTCAGCATTTCTTTTCATCCCATGGTTTTTAGATTTTCTCTAGCCAGTGTTCTGGAGTGGCCTTCTGTGCCTCATCAGTGGCAGAGCCCAGGCTGAGTGTCACTGTCCCCTCACCATTGAATCCAAGGTGTGTGCTTCTTAGGTCTGAGGAATCATTATCAAACAAGTGCTTCTTGATCATGCAGTACTTCAGGGCCAGGAAGACGGCCGATATGGCAACACCCAGAGCTGTCCCGATGATGGCATATTTGATATCTAGAGTGTAAGGATGAATTGAACAATGGTCTTCAATTGATCACCACCCTGAAAAGGTCTTCTGTGGCTGGGATGAAGTCCAAAATCATGTGTGTGGACCTTGAAATTCCACACTCTGACCCACTGAGGACAACTTAATTTTCCACTCTCCTGGAAACATATTCACATCTGGACCCCATCACCTATGGAAATCACTCCCAAGTGGTTTATGGCTCATTTTTCAGGCTTCCTATAGTTCTTCCTCACTTATCCCTTCATTAATTCATTTATGAAGTATGCATTAATTGCCTGCTCTGTGGTGGGTACTGAAGGCAAATGAAGGAGATCTAGCTCCACCTTGGAATGTGACTTTAGCTGGGACAAGGGCTCACTCTAATGTCAGGTAATTAGGGCAGGCTAGACTGACATGAGGGTCAGCAGAATTCCCAGAGAAAGTGACATGCAAATTACACCTTGCCCTGTGAGGTGAGCTCTGAGTTGAAGAGGAGCTAAGACTGTGCAGGTAGAGGTGAGGGCACAGAAGCATGGCAGAGCCTGCTGTCTGGGGATCATGGCTGCAGTGCAGGGTGCTGTGGGTGCCTGAGCTGCTTATCTCATAGAGCATGGACAAAGGTGACCCTGATGACTCATGTCCCCTTTGAGGACAGGCTCTCGGGCAGGACTATGTTCCTAGGATAAAGCTCTGTTAGCCACTGAGGCAGGCCTAGAGGTGAGTGCTGCCCTTATTTTGTGATAACTGGCAAGAAACCAATACCAGCATGTCCCCACCTGCCCAGGCCTTTGAAGTGCCTCCTTCCTGCCTCTTGCCTCCCATGCAGAATAAGCTGGGAAGTGACCTACCTGTTTCAGCCCTAGCAGACTTGTCCGTTGCTAACACTTGAGCTCCTCCAACATCTGTGAAAAAAAAAAAGAAAAAGAAAAACCCGAGTCTGATCAGACAGGGTTTTAACTCATAGACAGGAGATGTGGCACACAGTTAGAGCCATGGTCCCTGCAGACAGGCCCTAGAAAAGCTAAAGTAGAACTGTGGGCCTTGGAGAAAAAGGCACACATTAATTGGCCACTTATTGTGATACTTGCAGCAAGAACTCTGTGAGATAAGTGCTATTACCATCACCAACTGATGAATGAAGAATGGAAAGCACGGAGGATGTATCCAAGGGCTAGGAGAAGCAGAAAGTGGCAGGGCAAGGGTCTGAACAAGGATGCCCTGCAAGCACAAGTCCCAGGGAGCTAAAAGAATAATGCCAACACCATTAAGGCTAGGGGACTTAGGTCAGGGATGGGTCATGGATGGTGAGGCCCAAGCCTGATTCTCAGGTTCAAGCTTTCCTGTGGCTTTCCTTGTTTCTCATAAAAGGGAACAGGTGACTTTGTTGGGAGTACCAGATCTTCCCAAGCTCTAAGAGAAGCCCATTTCCCCTGCCCAGGCCTTCTGGAGGATAAACGACGACAGAGGCATTCGCTCATGAAAGCAGCGAAGGTGTTCCCCGCATGGCAAGTGTGCTGACCACATTCAACACTACCAGGGGTGATATGTATGTTGGGCTGACATTCTGTGGAAGACATCTTTACTCCATGTGTTTTTGGTGGGAAAGGAGTTGTCATAATGGGGTTTAGGATTTGTCTGGTGGCCTTACTTAGTAAATGGATAAAGTTGGGGGATTCTAAAGTAAAAGTATGCAGCCTTATTCTACTCACAAGTCCTTTTGGAAATTCAGTAAGTCCTCTCTTTGCCTGAGAATGCATGCCTCCACATTGGGCCCACACACACACCACAGACACCATCGTGCACAATATGACTCTGGTTTATTCAGTTCTCGAAGTCCCCACTGAGCTCCTTCTTTCTTTACATTAATCCTGTTGCTCCAGATAGGTTGAAAATCATTTCACAGATGGAAAAAGCCTTGTATTTTGTACGTGGTCAAACTGAGTTTACTAAACCAAGTGGCTGTAGCTTGGAGCTGACTTCCAGACCAATGACCAAAAGTCAGAGTTATGTGTGCTGCACACTCACCCTGGCTCCTTTCTTGACACCAGTCAGCCCTCTCTTTAACTTTACTGGACAGAAGGCAGGGCATCTGGCAAGTGGGGCCAGGCTTACTAAGGGACAGCCTGTCCCTGTCCCCTTCACACAGAGACATCTCTCTCGGCTCCCACCATCCTTCTCCACAAGGCACATGCAGCATAAAACCTTCATGCAAGCCTGAGATAAACTTGAATGGAAGGGGAAAAAAAAGGACACAGGTCAGGATGAGTGAGACAGAAAGAGCCAGAGAAATAGAAAGGTACACATAGAGAAACACAAGGAGATGTACACATACACAGAGACACACATGGAGGCTGTGCCTATGAAGTTCATACCATTGACAGGGAGGGCAAGAAAGAAAGAGGAGAAAATGTATAGTGTCAAAAAAGGCCTGGCTCTGTGCTCCCCAACAGAACCAAGCTGCCCAGCATCTTTCTTCAACCTCATCCACCAAAATGTAGTCATGAACTCTCAGCTCTGCTCTCCTTGGCAGGGAGCCCTTGGCTGGGGCTCAGCTCAGCCCCTACTCCTTGCCCCCCAACACAGGGTCACCACCTTCCATTCTCCATCCTGTATCTGCCCCAAGCCCTGAGGCCACTCCTAGTTCCTGGGCCAAATAATCTTTCTAGGCTCTGCTGCCTCAGGTTCACCATCAAGAAATGAAGGAATGCTTTCCATGGGGCAGCTGCTCTGAAAGCTGCAGGCAGACAGCCCTGGGTGATGGACCATGCTGCGCACTCAAACAGGCCACACAGGTCCCCTCTTAGGAATTCCTGCTGACTATGCCATGGCCACTCAGTGGCAGCATTTCCCCTCCTTGGGGAGAAAAAGGTCTTCGTGAAGCCTTCCCCCTGCACCCTGAGTCTCTGCCCTGGGCTCTAAGTAGCCCCCGGGTGAAGATCCATCATGAGCACACCAGCCTGTTGACCCCACCCTCACCTCTTTTCAGGATTATGAGCTGGGGAGGCCCTCCCCAGCTATAGACTTCCAGTGAGCCCAGCACTGATTTTCCCCTGGTTCTGCAAAGTAGCTGGAGGATGAATGGCCTTAGCAGGGCTCAACTGTGAGCACAGCCAGAGGTCTCCCAGTGCTCCTGAGTTCAGATCTGTGAGAGACCCAGGAGGAAACCAGAAGCCACTGTAATTTTTTTACTGGAATTCTCTGGGTTCTCTTATGAACAGGAGGAGGGAGCATAGCATTCAGAGGACAGGCTCTCTAACTCAGTGAAGAGTCCAAGGGGGTTAAACAAGGACAGGCTGATCCAAGGCTGGTCTCCCTGGGGGCATGCAGGGACCCTGTTGGCCAGCAGATTCATGGGGCAGTCGTAGGAATAGTGCTGGGCAAATCTGACTTGACTGCAAGCATTCCTTAGACTATCTGCACTGAGCAAGGTATAGAGGGCAGAAGAAGTGCCTGAGCACTGCCCTTACTGCTGCCTAGAGCAGAGCTGAGGGTGGCCTCTAGATGGGCCTGCTGAAGTTCCAGGGCAGCCTCACCAACATTGTCTCCTCGTGTGCCCAGGTTGGGCCCTGCACCCAGGAGCTCTCACAAAGCATACATCTGAGGCTATACCTGCCCAGAGGATGGTGCCTTTTCTAAGGTGCACAAAGGCACTTATGGCTCTGAGTCTAGGGTCTCTCCTTCCTCCTCCTGACCATTTAAATATGCTGTTGCCAGATATACTCTACCCTTCCCTGCCAAAAAAGCTGGTGTCCAGCCCCCCACCCCAACTCAGTCCTGTAGGGCATAGCCTGCTCTCTGCAAGTGGTTTCTCAAGAGAAAGGAGCTTCCTGAAAGAGTAAATGGCCCTGAGGTTCCTGGGTCCTACTCCCCAAGATGGCAGCTCCCTGGGACCCATTCCCCTAAGATGAAGAGGGACCCAGCAGAGAAAGAAAGCAGCAGGGCAGCTCCAGGAGGGTGGAGCTGAAGGTGCAACATGGCCTTGGCCCATCTCAGTTGGAATATGACCCTCTGAGAGCCCATCTGTGACATTCAGACCTCTCATGTTATACACAACATCTGTTGGGCCCACCCTCGGTGGAGGTGGGAACTCTTCGGCACCCTTATTTGGGCAGAATCAGGCTGTGTGGTTCCAATGTTGAGTGGTGGGTGTGCACACACTCAGTTGTTGTTCTATAAGTATCTGAACTAAAAATAGGGAGAAGCTGCCTTGAGTGTCAATTGATGCCTGCCCATTTTCATCTTGGAACTTAAACATTGCAGAATGGCTCTTAACTTTAGATCTCATGAATTCCAATGTTCTCAGCTAGAGGGAATGGTTTCAAATGCCTAGAAGAGACATCTATTATCTCCTAACAGTCCACACATAGAGATGAAGTACTACATTGTATTTTGGGGCAACCTGAGAAGGAGCTCACAGAGTGACAGGGAAAACAAGGTTTACACTGAAGAAAAGATCAGAGTGTCATTGATGATGTCGAACACCTTTCTGCAAACCTCAGTCTCCACAAACTGAAGGAATTCTGAACAGGATATGTGGGGGAACACTTGCTTGTGGCTTGCCCACCTCCCTTGATCCCTCAGCTGCTGGCAGCAGCTAGGTTTTCCTATTGGAAGCCACTTGCATGTGATTCCTTCAGGCTTGCTCCAGAATGGACCTGTGACCCATATCTGATTAATTAGCATATTCCTTCTTCCTGTCAGTAACTGGTCAAGGAGCAGGGCAGGTGATCTAGTTCAGGCCCAGAAAGACTCAACTCCGGGACTTCAGGAAAAATATTAAGAAAAAGAAGTGTCTTCCAGAATTGGAAACTGTAGGTTGAGGAGGGCCGTCCATGGAGTGGAGGGAATTTGCTGAGACTGAAATCCCCCAGAAGAGAGTCAGGCTGAGACCAAGACCTAAAGATAACTTTTGAGCACCTGAATCCAGCTGTGCCTGAAGCACCTCTTCTTTACTTTTCAGTCACCTTGGTAAGGAAAAACTTCTTTATCTTAAACTTATCTGAGCTAAGTAATTGACATCTCCAGTCAGAAGAGTCCTGACAACTTACATGTCAGCAGCTCCTTCATAGAGCATCATTGGAAATCAGCACGGCAAGGCAGGGATGGTAGCAGAGAATACTGGCTGTGAACATGGAGCTCATGGCACAGCCTCAAATAACTCAACTAGGATCTGCAAACTAAGCAGCCCTGTGTACCTCTGTGCCTATATGCTGCTTTCTTTGATACAATGCCTTCATTATTCCTGTGGAAAGGTCTTACGCACTCTTCAAGACAGCACAAAGCCACCTCCTCTGCAAGTCCCCTTGCTCTCTTTTAGTCCAGGATCACCCCTGCCACCTTTTCATACCTCTGCCCTGCCCATTTGTCCTGCCGCAAAATTTGTTCTGTGGCGTGAAGGATACAACTCAGAGATTTAAGGGTTAACTGTCCTCCCAGGACCAGGATGACATGTGAGATTCCCTGAAACTTAATTTCTCCCCCTGGGAGATGCATGGAGAAGGTGGAAGGGGAGAATCCTGAACTGACTGGGACGTTACCCCCAAACCAGAAGTGGCTTGAAGTGATAAGACCAAGTTTCTAGTACTGAGTGATAACAGAGCTCAGGAGGGAAGTAAAGTTCAGCCACAAAAAACAAAACAAAACAAAACAAAACAAAACAAAACAAAAAAAAACCCCAAACAAACAGAAAAAAGAATTGAGTGACAACAGACAACATTGCTCCTGCAACTCTGAGAGTAGGGACAATCATGAAATACACATGCAGCCTGTGTGGAACACACACGGCACACTCATAGCTGCCATTGCTGCGGATGCCTCTGTCTTCCCTGCCTGAAACCACAGGTCTGAGTACTGCACAGCCAGGATCTCTCTGAGGGAGAAAATTGGAAAGAGAATTTTGAGTGCAGAGTGAAAGTGGATGGTTCAGCAATGCTTTATGCCACGATTTGATCCTGGGCCTCACTTTTCTCATCTGAAAATAGGAATGTAAGAACCTGACAAATAGAAAGGACTCACCAAGACAGCTACTTTCTTTCTGCCCTTTTGTCCCAAGCCTCCCTGCAACCTAAACTGACCTTGGGGGTCCCAGCAGAACACAAGACCTGCTTCTCTAGTTGTGGTGGTTTGGGTTCTGTGGGTGCCCACAGTCCTGTTTCTTCCTCAGGGCTCATAGATAGGTCCACTTCTTAGAAAAGCAAGGTAAACAGCCCTGGCCAATTCGCCCCTCCATTGGGCTCTTTGATGCTGGAAATCAAATACATGAAGCCCAAATGCAGAATGGAGGCTCCAGGCCTCTCCCCTGGGCAAAATGCGGGAGCATCACTGAGTTGTCCTGGGTTCTGCAGAGGTTGCTGGGTTTGCATTGGGATCTAGAGCTTTCCTTTGACCTGGCTATTACTTGTAGGAACCCCAGGCTTCCTGTTCATAAGCCTAGAAACCACTTGAAACTGCTCTTCCTCGATACCCTCTTCAGGTCTCATTAAAGAGACTTCAACTGCCAAGCTTCAAGTAAACAGGATATCCTACTCAACAGCTGGTGTTCTTTTCTTCCTCTGAAAGCACCTAGACTTGGGGCAGAACCCACAGTTGCCAGAGTTGTGCAGTTTTAAGAGATGGAAAGCAAAAGGAAATATAGGAAAGAGGGAGCAAAGCAGATGTGCTCCAAAGGGGAAAAGGGTCTTGGGACACATCCTTGGTCACCACGAATCCCCATTCATGGCAAGAGAAAAGCACAGTGAGTCAGCTAGAGCACTTGCTCCCCACACGTCGCTGAGCACCACTGGTCTCTGGCCAGTAGTGGCCTTAACACCCAGAAAATGGGCAGTGAGTAATGAATGCCACACACAGGGGTCCTTGTTAACACTTGGAAATACACAGCCATTAGCCACCCAGAAGGACCAAGGGGGACCTAACATATACTCGAAGAGACAGAGAAGGTCTCCTGGAGTGTTATTTAAATTAAAAATAAAAGGACAAGTAGGAGCTGGTGAAGATGGTGTAAGAAGGGTGAGAATGGGGACAGGCAGGGAAAGTGTCCAGGCAGAGGAAGAGGAGCCAGCAAAGGCCAGGGCCCTAAGGGAGCCTGAGAGCTTGGGAATAAAGAAGGCAGCTTAGTGGTTCAGAGCAGCTAGAGGGCACAGGTAAACTGGGGCTCTCTGGGCTTTCCAGAGAGCAGGGAGGGAACCACCAGCTAGGGCATGGCCACCCTGGGAAGGAGCTGGACACAAGAGACTATAGAAGGCCACCAGGAAGATGGAGAGTCTAACCTGAGGCTACGAAACACAAGGGAAAAATGCCTCCAGCTTCCACAAATAGCATTGTAATTAAGAGAAAAAACAATAATGGTTGGTGACCAGACAGTATCAAAACTTGTGCCCACTTTGTTTTTCCTGAGCAATCTTTGCTAATTAATTCTTAAAGATTCATTCACTGGGATTAAAAACACTCAGCTACAGAAGCCAAACTGATCAATACTTTTCCAGGCTAATGGAGTGGCTAGAAACAGGGAGCTGGCTTCAGCCCAAAGTAGAGCCAGGGTACTCCAGGCCTGGGGAGCACTCCCAAAATGAGGAAGTAGGGTGTCTCAGGTCCATGCTGTCTAGGAGATGGTGACATGCAAATGCTGTCACACATGGCCAGGGAACTACTGAAACTCTGAAGGAGCCAAAGGTGCTAGAAGCCAGGGGAGCTTGAGGCTGCCCTAGCTGGGTAGGTGGAAGTGTCCAGGGAGGGCTAGACCAGCAGACCTACAGCCAGAATACCCTGCTAACCCTACTCATGTGTGGAGGGGTTTGCTCCATCTTTGAACATCTCTGTGGGGCATTAAACCTTTCTGTGTGCCCACGGTGGGTGGGAAGAAATGATACTTAGAATCAGAATATCTGAGTCTCATTTCTGCCACTGTTCAGCTAGACATGATATGGCTCCCAGCTCAGTGTACCCTCTGCAATGGGGCTAACAATAGGATGCCTGCCCAGCCACATACAGAGTATGGCTCTTAGACTCCTTGAGGGTGTGTGGGTATAGACTGAGGTGTCCTCCACAAGTAGAAAGCCACTCACTTGAGAGGAGATCCTCAGCCTTCCTGTGACCATGGGAGATATGGAGAGCAGATCACACAAGGAGGCAGCTCTGTGTAGGTTCTCACATCAGAAAAGAGACAGACCTCCCCATCAATAGCTCAGGTCTCTGATGTCACAGAACCAAGCAGAGGCCTCCAGAAGGCTGCATGACTCTAAGCAGGGGATGGCTCATACACTCACCATCAGGGCTTCAGACCAGAGAAGTCTTGTTTTCAAGAGTGAGAATTTGCAAAAAAGTCAAAGGACGCTGGAAGCAGTGCAGAATAACTAATTAATGATGGTGAAGTATTGTGGATAAGGAAAGCACTGCATAACTGCTAAGTGGTAAGGTTATTATTATTCATGCAATATTCATACTGTGCTCTGGGAAGCTTCGCTCAGGAGTCCTCAGGGACCTGGCTAAGGAAGCATGTGCCCAGGGGGTGGGGCTGAGAGATGACAGCTGGCCTGGCCCACAGGGAAGAAGTCATAATGCTGCAGAGGAAGCAGCAATACCAGCCAACATCAGAATCCCATGACCTTGGCAACATTAAGCCATTTGCCTCTATTGGCCAAGAATTAGGTTCACTGAGACCTACCAGGGTCTATGCCTGGTACCCATCACAGTTATCTTTTCTAAGGCAGCTTCTAATATTTGCAGAGCCAGGGCATGCCACCTGTCTAAATATTTATAAGTTGTAAATCAAGCCACACACAAGGCCCAGCTCACTTTCCACGCAGGGCCCAGCAGCCTATTCTTCAGGGGTCACCTTCCCAAAGGGGAAGCTTAGTTCTGCTGAGGGCCCCAAGAGCTGGCAAGGTCTTCTGGGCAGAGCAGGAGGACATCAGGCCTAGTTGGGGCTCCTGGAATGACTGGACCTCCAAGAATTAGGGACTCCCAGCAGGTCCTACTATTCAGTACCTGGTTACCTGGAAATTGGGTCTGCTTAAGAATGCTTGTTGACCATTGAAATAAAAGCTCTCCCTTTCTTGTTGTCTAGTTCCCATAGCCCCGATCTGGCTGTGGTTTCCCTCTGGGACACACCATACTCACTTTCAACTGCCCAGTGCATCCACGAATTCCTTTCTTTTATATCTGTATACCAACCCAGCTCATGAACTTTCTAAAGACTTTCTGACAAGACCAGTAAGAAACAAAGTCCTTGTATCTGGATATAAGGGCCTCTAAAAGCAAGGCAGGGACAAGAGCTATCTCCTGGGGACCATGGTCATCATTTTACCTTCTCTAGGTCACACACCTGGATAGGAGGGCTCTGAGGCTTAAAGCCGGGTTGGCCTGTCTCCACAGAAGCATCTCATGCCAGCATGGATGGTAGACAGTGGCTCCAAGCTGACTGCAGTTTCATAATGTGTCATGCTGGCTCACCTGAAACTTGGAAGTGTCTTTTTCATACCTCAAGGTTACCTCAAGGATGCTCTCTGAATGTCTCTCAAGCCTTCCCTGGGCAAGTTAGCTACCCTGTCCACACTGTCTTCTGAGGGGCTAAGCACAGGCCAGCCAAAAATTGTGACAGACAAGGCAACTTAGCCATATCACTGAACCTCAGGTCACATGCAGCTTCCAGTGGAGAAGCTGGAGGGAGCCATGTAATGAAGTCTCAGAAGCCAGCATAGACCTTGCTGGCATGGCCTTACACAAAACTAGCCTGTCTTCTCTTGCCTGGGAAGTCTTTTTCCCACCAGCCTGCTTTCTACACTGCAGCTGGGGGGGCTTGTCCTCCAAGATTGTTTTAAATGTCCTGCAGAATAAGGCCTACCAAGCCCTCCTCTCCTGGCCTGTGCTTACTTTTTAGTCTCACCTCACACTCCCCTCCACTCCATGCTGTCTTCACCCCCATCTCTCCTGTCCCATCCTGATTTCTTCCTACAGTCTGGTTTCTGGAAGTTGAGGTTCCCCTCCATGAACTAATCAACTCACACACCAGTGTCAGTTACTGGATACAGCTGAGTGGTAACCTGGAGAGACCAGATTGCTGCCCTGACAGAGGTGACAGTACAGGGAGAAACAAGATCCCAAACAGACATGCACAAAAACAGATATGCTACTAGGATTGTGAGGAGCACTGTGAGACAGCATCTCCCAGGCCCGGGGGAGGGGGCAGCACACATTCCACATAGGGAAGATGATATGAGGAGGCCTAGAGACTGGACAAGAATTTGACAGATATTGGTGGGGCTCAGGAGCAAGAACACTGGGAGGACCACATGACAGATCTGGGGGGTCCTATGGACACATGGTAAATGCTTTGGTCTGTATTGGCAGTAGTGGGAAGGTATTGAAGGATTGCAACCAGGCAAAGGCAAAATTAATTTGCTTTTAACAAAACTCTTCTTTCAGGAACCCCTCCAGATACCCTAATTTGGATACAGACTCCTCTTCTAATTCTCTCCTTGTTTCCTTCATCTCTACTCTTACCACACCACAATGCAACTGTCCTCCCCATAGACTATCAGTTCCTTCAAATTGGAGCTCAACTCACTATCTTGTGTCCCAGCAATGCCTGGTGAAAATCAATATTTGCTTAATGTAGGAGAAAGCCCCAATGTCTATCTGTCCCAGTCATTGGGGATAGCCCATGGGCTCAGCTCCAAGCTCTTAACCTCTTCCCTTGCACACTAACTGCTTGACGATGTGACCTGAGGGTTTGCACAAGCTTGCCCAGGTCTCAGAGATGGGTACTGTCAAGTTTCAGACAGAAATCCCTAGCTGCTCATCTGTTTCTTCAGACAAGCAGGAGAGAGCTAGCCCAGTTCGTCTTACTGAGAACAATTAGTTGGTTATTTTGTGAAATCAATTTAATAAAAGAAGCAGTTCAAGCAATTTTGGTGTATAATGAGGGCCTTGGCGTGACAGAGATGGTTATAGTGACTTTAAAGAGGAATCACAAGTGGTTTAATTTGGGAGTGAAAAGTCTGCAGATTTGAGCATCTGCCAGGTCAGCTCCAGCTTCTCAGCCTCTCATCTGTGGCTCAATCCAGCATATGAGGACAATAGGAATTTTCTGGTAGGCACTCTGCAGAGGTAACCCCTCCTGCCTTCACCTCATGGGGTATTTTCTCCCTTCAGGAGCCTCAGGCTCAGGAATGTATGTCTTAAAGATGTTAGGTAGCCCTCCCCAAAGAGCACTCCCCCAAATCACCCCTCCCCAGCCTCTTAACAACTCATTTTGGGAAAAGATTGGAATAGGCTTACTTTTCTCTATCCCTCTCACTAAGTATAGCTAAAAATCCTAGACAGTATATTAAAAATCAACATAAGATGATCCTGAAAGGTGGATAAAAATGGTGAACTGACTGAGGACCTTGGGAGCCTCACTGGAAACAGCAGTGTCCTGAGGTTGGGGTGTGGCTTAGAGTTAGTGTCTGTCACAACTCATAAAAATATGAGTCAATAAAATAGACTTTCATTCTCCTCTAATATTTCTAAATTATGTGTGAATGTTGAAGGTAAAAGGTAATAACATGTCTGATGTAGTTTCTCATTGTATGTAGTAGAAATATTTAAGAGAGTAAAGGGACATAGTGACACAATTCCTACATTTTACTTGAACTGTTAAAGTATTGGCACCAGCAAACTGTGATGTGCTATGTACATATAATGTGATAAGGCAACCACTAAAAAAGCTATGAAAATCAATACACTCAAAAACACTACAGACTAATCTAAATGAAATTCTGAAAACTGTTTGAGTGCACAAATAAAGATAGGAAAAATAAAATTACAAATGGAGAATAAACAGAAGTAAAAACATAAATTGCCAGACAGAAGGCTTTAACATATTGAATACTATATTAAACATAAATTGCAAAAATTTGGCAATTAAAAACATTTGCAAAGTCAATTTTAAAAAATGACTGTACTATATGTTGTCTGCAAGAAATTCACTCCAAATATGATACAGGTAAATTGAAAGTAGAGGTATAGAAAAAGAAATGCCATGCAAATATCATTTTTAAAAAAGGAGTGGCTGTATTAATATCAGATAAATTTCAAATCAAAGGAAATTATCAGAGACAGTGATATTACATTACATTACATTACATTACATTACATTACATTACATTACATTACATTACATAATGATAAAAGAGTCAATCCACCAAATAGACACAGTAATCCTAAATGTGTATGCATCAAACAATAGCTACAAAATATGTGAAGCAAAACTGATAAAACTTAAAGAAAAAATAGACAAATACACAATTATATACACAACAACCTTCCCTCAACAATTGATAGAACAATTAGACAGAAAATCAGTAATGACATGTAAAAAATTCAATTAACAGAACCCAACACCAGCAGAACACACATTCTCTTCGAGCATTTATATAAGATACATCAAGACAGACTATACCCTGGGTCAAACTCAACAAATTTAGAAGAATTTAAATCATACAAAATGTGTTCTCATATCATAATAGACTCAAATGGAAATAAATAATGGAAACTAAAAATACTCCTAAATAATTCATTGGTCAAAGAGGAAGTGCCAAGGGAAATCAAAACATTTATTAACTGAATGAAAATGAAAATACTCATCAAATTTGAGGGACATAGCTAAAGCAGTGATGAGAGGACAATTTATAACACTAAATGTTTTTTTTTTACATCAGAAAAGAGGAAAATTAATAATCTAATATCCCACTTGAAGAAACCAGAAGACCATCAATTTAAAGCCAGAGTAAACAGAAGGAAGTAAATAATAAAAACAAGAGCAGAATTCAGTGAGATTGAAAAAAGAAAAACAATAGAGAAAATCAGTTAAACAAAAAATTGTTTCATTGAAAAGATTAATCAAATTGACACACCTCTAGCAATATTGACAAAGGAAAAGAGAGAAGACATCTATTACCAATATCAAAATGAAACAGGGATATCACCATAGACCCTGCAGACATCAGAAGGATAATAAGGGAATACTATGAACAACTCTACACATAAAACTGATGACATGGATAAAATGGACCAATTCCTCAAAAAGTAGAAACTATCACAATTCACCCAATATGAAATAGATACTTTGAATAGTTCTTTAACTAATAAGAAATTTGAATTCATAATCTACAAACTCTCAAAAAAAGATATCTGTAGGCCCAGAAAGTCTCATGGGAGAAGTCTAATAAATGTTTAAAGAAAAATTAAAACCAACACTACACAATCTCATTCAGAAAACAGAAGAGGAGGCACACTCCTTAATTTATTTTATGAAGCCAGCATTACTGTAACCATAAAACCAGACAAAAAAATGCAAGAAAAGAAAATTGCAGACCAGTATTCTTTGTGAAAACAGATTCAAAACCCTTTCCTAACCTAAATGTTATCAAATAGAATTCACAAGATAAAAAATTATACAACATAAACAAATGGAGTCTATTTAGAGATGTGAGGTTTGTTCAATACTTAAAAATCTGTCAATGTAATCTGCCATACTAACAAGCTAAGAAAAAAATCACAACCATATCAACTGATGCAGGAAAAGCATTTGACAGAATTCTATACCTATTCATGACAAAAACTCTCAGAAAACTAGGAATAGAGGAAACTTCTTCAACTTGATAAAGAATATCCACAAAAAAAAAATCTTACAGCTAGCATCACACTTAATAGTGAGAAACAGGATGTTTTCCTGCTAAGATCAAGAACAAGGCAAATACATCTCCATGACTCTTCAATATTGTACTGGAAGTTCCTGCCAGTCCAATAAGGTAAGAAAATAAAATAAAAACGTATCATTTAGAAAGGAAGAAATACAACTGTCTCTATTTGTAGATAATAGCATGGTCTATGTAGAAAATCCCAAGGTATCTAAAAAATAATTCCTAGAACTAATAAGTGAGTTCAGCAAGGTGATAGGACACAAGATTGACACATACAAAACAATTGTACTTCTAAATACTAACAGTTACACATAGAAAGAGAAAAAAAATAAATACAATATGATTTATAACCACATGAAAAAAATTAGATGTAAGTCTAATAATATATGTACAGGTCTCATATTAAAAACATCACAGTGTTGGTAAGAGAAATAAAGAGAAACTTAATAAATGGAAATACATATCAAGTTTATGGAAAACTGAATATTATAAAGATGTCAAATCTCCCCAAATTGCTCTATAGGTTTAATAAAATTTCTGTCAAAATTCCAGAAAGATTTTTTATTGATATAGGTAAGATTATTGAAAGGTAAACTAGAATTGCTAAAAAATTTTTTTAGAAAAAGCATAAGGCAGGGTTACTCTACCATCTTGAAACTTGTATACCTATAAAGAAATCAATACTGTGTGATACTGGCAAAGGGACAGATACACATATCAGTGGGAAAGAGAGGATAACACAGAAATAGTCCACACAAGTATGTCCAACTGATTTTTTGACAAAGGAGCAAAATCAATTCAATAGAGGAAGATTTGTTTTTTTCAACTAATTGTGCTGGAGTAATTGGGCATTTATAGAAAAAAATAAAGTACCTAGACCTAAATTCACAAATAAACTTAAAATGGATTACAAATTTAAATATAAAATATAATACTACATAACTTTTAAGAGAAATGTAAAGAGAAAACCTTGGAGAGTTGAGGCTTGGTGAAAACTCAGACATATCAAAAATATGATCCATAAAAAAATCACTAAATTAGACTTAATTAAAGACTTTTGTTCTGTGAAAGACCCTGTGAAGAGGATGAAAAGACAAGCCAAGAGACCTTAAGAAAATATCTCTTTTTGTTGGATATTGCCAAGTTGCTCTCCACCACATATGAGACCTAAAGGGCTCATATGCAGAATATAATAAGAGCTCTCAAAATTCGACCATAAAAGAAAAAAAACCCAAGTTGTCCAATTATAAAATGAGCAAAGTCATGAAGAGAATTCTTGCTCTATCGAAATTTCTCCTTGCCTTCCAGGGATTCTAGCCTCTTCTTTTTGCCTTCTGCGGACATTCTGAGAGACCCTGGTATATTAGTTTTCTTTTGTTACATGTGTGGTTATTGTTACACATCAAAAGAAAAATAACACATCAAGAATTCTTTCTACTGAAATCCATACACCACAGGATTCTGAACCATTTTCTGGCAGGAATCTGGAACAGGGGAAAAGCTGTCAGGAAAGATTTTACAAAGATCTCAGGGACTAAGAGCCAAGAAATAAAGTGATGACTTTGACTTGTAAGATGAAAACGAATTTAATTCTCTTTACCCTGGTCTCTGCCATCTTTTCATTATAAATTAAGGGGAGGAAAAAGCCTCTGTTCTCTTCAATAACTCTGGCTCCTTCAATGAAGAATGTTTAGGCAACTGGAACATAATTAAAGTGATATTGTATTTCTTTTATTATCATGATTACAATAATACATAGATTTCAGTGGGTGCTTTCCAACAGAATTAAAATGGAGACAGATGGCTGACATTTGGTTGGAATTAGAGTCCATAGGAATATTTTATATGTTAGCTTTTTAAGAAGGAAGGTGCAACCTCTAATAAAATGTCTCAAAATTGTACCAGATATTTTTAATAGCTATTCTTGAAGCAATATTTTAGCAAAATTTAAAAATATTGATCAGTTGGCAGTTAAGTGACAAATGGTTTATTTATTTTTTTAAATTTTATTATGGTGATATTGGTTAATGAAATCTAGTAAATTTCAAGTGTACAATTCAACAGTAAGTCGTATATATTTGATGGTATGTTCACCGCCCATAGTTAGATTTCTTTCTCTATGTGGTGACAGCGAATAGTTTATTTAGAATTGTGACAACGATAATCTGAAACCTAGCTGTACATCTTTATGTCAAACGTACATCAGCCTTTCTCAGGTAGATATCCTATGGCTCCAAATTTGAAACCCTGAGAAGGACACAAGTTCAGTTATGTAGCTTTCTGTGGGGATGGATAACTAGAATTCAATCATTAGGATATCATACAAACCTCCAAATGAGCAATGTTCTATGGGGGCGGGGGGCGGGGAGAATAAAAGCTTCTATGCCATAAAAGGCAAAGACTGTGGAGCCATTCCAGATTAGAGAAGGCTAAAGAGATACAGTTACCAAATGCAATGCCTGATCCTCCTTTGGCTCCTCTGCTAAGGTATAGTATAAGCTACAAAGGGATTGTTGGGTTAACTGAAAATATTGGACTATGATACATTATGTAAAAATATTTTGTCAGTGTTAAATTTCCTGAAGTTGATAACCATACTGCGGTTACATAAGAGATTATCTCTGAAGAAATGCACACAAATGTTATTTAGGGTTTTTTTAAATAGCCATGATGTATACAACTTACTTTCAAATCTCTCTCTCTCTCTCTTTCTCTCTCTCTCTCTCTCTCACACACACACACACACACACACTCTTGCTTGCTGATAAATTTGATTGTATCACATTTAGAGACTTCTGCAGAGCAAAGGATACCACAAAGATAAAAGATAACACATGACACAGATAAATAATGAATATCCAGAAAAAAAATACACAAAAGACCAATAACCAAATAAAACTAACTTGAAATTTGCAGAAAAAATAAAAACAGCTGTCTGATAAGTATAGGAAAATGGTTATTCTCACTAGTAGTCAGGAACATGCAACCATAAAACTTGGCAATAATATTTTATAATCCTCCAGTTGGCAAAAAAATGAGAAGTCTGACAATATCAAGTATTAGTGAGTCTTTAGGGGAATAGATACGTCCAGACATCACTGTGGAGAGCAACTTGGCAATATCCAACAGAAGGAGATCGTGCATAACCATGACACAGCAACTCGTCTTCCAGGTCTCCTAAAAAATAGCTGCACATAAGTTCCAGGAAATGGACTGAGAAAGCACATGGCAGCAACACTGGTAGTCATACAAAAGCTAAAAACAAACCTCAATTCTATCCGTACCAGAGTGGATAACTTAATTATGATATAGTGTTTCAATAGAATCTTATAGGCAATTGAAATGAAAATGTCTGATTCACATTATCAAAATGGGTAGATAATGCAGCATGTTGAGTATGCTATGCTAGCATTCAGGTCAACTCTTAAACACCTAGAAAGCAATACAGGAAGGAAAGGCAGCCAAAGCAAAGATGCTGCTTCCTCTGGAGAAGGAGGGAGGAAAACAAGACAGAGAGGGGAGCTGAAAGGGCTTCAAACTCCACTTTACTGATGTCATTTTCCTTTGATGGATACAACGATTTATTATCTAGTTACTTTAAAATACATATATCTAAAATAAAAATTGTTTAATGCATTCATTCAGGGTTGTTGAGTACATGAATGTTTGTTACATTAATCCACTTTAAAAAAAAACATTTTTAGAATATTCAAAAATGTTTTTCAAAAATTCTCCAGTTACTCTGTGTGTCGGAAATAGTGGACCTAGTTTCTCTTCCAGGGTCCCATGAGGGCCTGGACATCACTGGGTGACATAGATGCTCCTCTCCCTGCCAGGTCTCCAAAAGCCCTGTTACTCACAGTTCCCACACATTCCCTGGGGTGGCTGGTCTGGTAACCTGCCCTTACAGGTCATTGGTTGGTACTAGATGATCCCTCGGGTTCTTTTCACCAGTCCATAAAGGGAAAATCCTTTTTCTTACTGCTTTCAACAGGTTATCATGTTATTTTATTGTTCGTAGAAATTTATTTATTGGAATTAAGAATATATATGGTCATTATGAACATTTTCAATACAGGGAAACTAAAAAAATGCTTCATATTCCTATTTCCTTAAAAAAATAAATAAATAAAGGATACTATTAACCATTTGTTGTTTCCTTCCAGTCAATTTTTAGATAGGTAAACAAATATATGCAAAATATAACTATATGATTATAACTCTATAAGTATCACTTTGACACACCTCCTCTGTCCATGTCAGTTCTGAGATCTTTGTGTCTTTCATTTAAACACATTGGATACTGTTTGACCTTAGAGAAACAATTAATTGAGCCGTATTCCTGCTGATAATCACTTGTTTCTGGTTTTTACTATGGTCAGCCAGGCTGAATAACATTCTATTAAATATTTGGGGAGATTTTACCCTATTATTTCATTAGGATAAACTCTGGAGTTGGAATTCTGGATGGAAGGTTGTGACAGCTTACATTTTGACACATATTGCCAGATTACCTTCTGGGATGATTGGAATAATTAGTTCCCCAAATATCCAGCAGAGAGTGCTCACCTCTTGTCAGATTCTGGCTGCATGCTTTAAACATGGAAACAGACTGAATTCTCTCATCAACCTTCTAAGGCAGGTATTATCATTATTCCAAATTACAGAGGAGGAAACTGTACACAAAGAGGATGTAAAACCTGTCCCATTATCTGAGCTGGTAATAGTAGAGCATGAACTAACTAACATTCAGGGAGTTTAGAGCAGAGGCTCACTCCTAACCACTATTATCTCTACAAATAGTTTCTTAAAGCACTAACTAGCTGTGACACCTTGGCCAAGTAACTAAATCCTCATCCATAAAATTCAGGATAAGAGCAGACCTATTCTATAGCATTGTCATGGGGACTGAATGAGCTCATGTAAAGTGCTTAGCAGAGAACGCAGTCGAACAGACTACAGAAGCAATCAAAAATGTTAGCTGTTATTATTTCTTTTATTATTTGTGAGCTTGAGCATTTTAAAGGCTTACTATCTGTAATTCTTTAAAGAATTGTCTGTTTGTATAATATACACATTTTTCATTCAGTTTCTTAAATTTAACTTCCTTTTTTTCCCTAGGACAGACTATCTAGATAGGGCAAAAGCAGAAACAAGGGCTATACTTCTGCCACCTTCTACCACTTTACTGCATTAGCTGCCCTGTAGATCCTTAGTTCTTGCTTGCTGCTTCTCATCATCCCTTCATTGCCACTGTCAGGGATCATTTTCAATGCGTAAAGTGGTAGATATTGTGGCTGTCTGTCTGTCTGATATGTTCACTCCCAGAGGCCAAAGTATTTGTCTTGTTATATGTGGGAGTTCTTCCCATGGGAGTAACTGCCATGTCCTGGATACAGGCTATTGCTCTGGAGACAGAAGATTAAACTTAGAGACAGACTGCTTGCCTCTGAATCTTGACCCAGTGCACGTTCTGGGAAAGAGTATCTTTTTGTACATGAGAGATGTTCATTGCCTTTTAAAGAAATAACAGTTGATGTCAAAGGAGCTTTTGTAAAGTTCCATAACTCTTTTCCTTCTCTGTCTCTATAGATATCTTTAACCATCACTCTGTGCTTCCATTTCTATTTCTCTTGGTTTCTTCCTGTCTGCTTCTCTGGCCTTATGTTTCTCCCTATATCTGGCCTATTTTTCCATTAGTCTCTGCCTCATTCCCTTCTTCCTTTTATTGATGCACAGGAGTAAAGGTGACTTTAAAAAACAAAAATACCTCTGGGCAACTACAAGCCTACTTTATTCCATAATAAGACTGGTTCACCATTAACTATGAAGAAGCATCTACATACCTATATTTTCTCATTTTATGTAATTAGTTTGATTTGACTCAAAAATTTAACTTAATTTTCACCCAATCCTAGAAGATAAACATTATTATCATCATTTTATTTGTTCAGAAACTGATAATCAGAAATTCTAAGTTTACTAAAGTTTGTCAGCAATGAAGCCACAGTTTAAAGCCAGATCCCAGTCTAGGTCTCAAGCCCAAAGCTCTTTCTGCTATATGACCTTTTTTCCATTCTCCCCTGGCCCAGAAGCATTTATAAGTTGGAGGTGGAATGAAATAAACAAGAGCATTTCTCACTACCCAGTCAAAGTGAGAAAAGCCATCTGTCCAAAGGGACACAACCATGCTTTAGAGACTGAGGCCTGATGGGTGAAGGCTCCTCAAGTTTCCCACTAATAGTGGCACTCCCTACCACAGAACAGTAAATGTCCACCCCATTACCATACTCCTCACTTACCCAGGAGAAAGAAGAGGGCTCTCAGCATGCTGGCTACAGAGCCCATGCTGGCTTTCTGCTCCTGGCTTCTCCCAGGGTAGGCATTAGCGAGCTGTGTGACGCAAGGTTTCAGGGGACAGGAGCCAAGCCCCACGTGACAAAATGGGAGGAAGTCACTACCACAGCCCTGTGCTGCTCAGTTCCTCTCACTCTGTCTGAAAGCAAGGCTGAGGGAAGTCTCTGTCTTCCTGGCTTCTGCCAGGCAGTAGAAGATTGCTGACCCACAGTGAGGGTTCACTGTGATGGGCTGGGCACAGCATTGTCTCCTGTGATCCTCCCCACACAGCATGGAACAGAAGCACAGTTGAGGTTGGATTCTTACCCAAAGACCCAGGCCAGTAAGTTTCAGAGGGCAATGTAGGCAAAGCTGGTTGGCCTGGATAACCAGCTCCTGCAGTGACACCATGGCCTTGGGCAGGGGCAGAAAGCTCTCCCTCCCTGGCCCCCAGCACAACTCAGTCACTGTTTTTTGTTCCATGAACCCCTTCAGGTCTGGGAGGCCTGTGACTCTCCTCTCAATAACATTTTTAAATGCCCAAAATAAAGCATGTAGGGATTATAAAAGACACCAGTTAATACTGAAATACAGTTATCAAAATACTTATAAAACAAACTTACAATATAGAAGTATAAGTGCTTCTTTATCCACACAGTAAATAGCAAGATCTAGTGTCGAGCAAAATAATGACCACAATCTTAACATCACGATGCATGTGAACAATGTTAGAGAGATCTGGAATGACTAGAACGTAGTTGAAAATACCTGTGGTGCATGCTGATGATAAAGCCACCCAGGTGGCCGCATCACTGTGATGTGTAGGCTGCGTCCAATGCTATAAGAAAATGCTAACTTTCTGTTAGAGGTTAGAGGACAGAGATGTGACTTTTTCCAGTCCAAGTCACAGACCCAGGCAAAGCGCCCCACCCTGGAAGACCTTTGATTGTCAGCACTCCCTACCACAGAACAGTAAATGTCCACAGATTTAGGGCTGCATGTTTCTGTGCTTTTTGACACCTGCTTAACTGTCAAGCTACCAATTCGGTTGTGCAAAAAAAATGTCACTTTTTAAAAGATAAACCAACTTAATGACAATTGTTGAGCCCCATCTAACTGAACTGGCAGAAGTTACTATTTTTTTTCATTATTGGGCTCCCCCAAACAAATCTCTAACACAACCAGCTCCCTGAAGGCTTCCCACTATTCTTATGCTCTCTCTAAGAGATATTCTAAATATGACATTTATTTGACCTCCATCACAACCTTAAGATATTCTAAATATGACATTTATTTGACCTCCATCACAACTGGTCTTCCTTTGACAGAGGAGAACACTAAACCAAGGTGGTTCATGGCACCCCAAAATCCACTCAGCAGTGATTGCGAGGGCTAGGCTTTGACCCTAGGCTGTTGGCTGGCATCCTGTGTCCCTTGCACTGTGTTGTGCCTTCCATTCATGGGCACTGCCACTGCCTAGGTCCAACCATCCAGCCAGAGGTAGTTAAGTTGTCCTGGTGGCCACCAACACCACCAGGCCACTTCAGCACACCACACTTGCTCCTCCTGAGTCTCACATGGATGATGGACACGAGTGAAGAAGCCCGTTCATGAGAAAAGAAGTTTGCTTTATTTTTGTGCCTTAAGGTCCATCCTTCCCCCAGACACACTTCATTTCATATTAAACATTTTGGATCAGTCTTTGCCTGCCTCAGGAAACATATTCTCTTCTGCTTCTCATGAAACATGTGGACTTTTAACATTTTTATCCCACTTACTGGAGATAATCGTGAAAGAAATATTTTGCTTTCCCCTGAGCTAACTGTACAAAAATGCCAGTGCAGATGCATTAATCAGCAGGCAGTGGCTGGGGACAGCAGGAAACACACCGGCAGAGCTGCAAGCAGCCCAGGCCTTCCAGCTATGCAAAGAGGTCTCGTTTTTATGCAAAGTCACTGATTTTCAAATGTTGGCAACAAATTTTAAAAGTGTTTTTACATGGAGCAGATCAAAATGAACATCAGTGGGTAACTTCTGCTTTAGAATACCTCTCGAGATCTCTTCTAGGACTTGACATTTTACAAAATAAACCCAGGACAGGAAATTTCTGCAGCAACTTCTGCTTTTCAACCTGCCACAACCTCCTGAGACCAAAAAATGCAGCATCTGTGACTTATTTAAATGGAGAAGGTGGAAATACAGAGTCTCAAAATGTTTCATTAGGTAGAATCTAAAAGATGACATGACATCTAGACAGTGCACCTGATGTGATTGCTCATTTGTCATCAATGTGGTATGATGCCCCCAGCCAGAGTGAAAGCCCTACTCCATTCTTCTACAATGAACACCCAATTTTTAACCTGAGGTTGCTCCTGACACAGAATTCAGTGGTTGGGATGACTCCCACTAGACTGGGAGCCAGGCATGCAGCGTCCCAGAGCACCTAGTCCAACACCTAACACAGCATAACCATCTCAAATGGCATTTGTTGAATAAAAGAATCAATTCCCTTACATAACTCACACTTAGCCTGACCTAGCCCAGCTCCAGTCTACTAGTGAAGAGGTTGTGATTGAAAGGTATCTTGTTCTTCCAATCAAAATAGAACAAGCCAGAAGTCTGATATTCTGCAGTGCTGCCCCTCTCCAGTGAGGAGGACATGGTCATGCCAAGGAAGTATCTGCTCCCCAATCCACTCCAGCCCTCAGCACCAGCCACAGAGCACATGTGTCTGTAGTACAAGTTGAGAGAAACAGTCCAATCCACATCACTGTAGGAGATTTTTTAAAATTAAAAAGGGGAGATTTGAAGCACTCATTGATTTATTGGACTTAAACAGAACTCTGCACCCCAAAATTTAAAATATAGTAATTCTTCTCAGTCTTACATGCAATATTTACCAAGAGAAAAAAAAATACTACATCTGAGTCATAAAGTAACTAAAATTTTAGAAATAGGTGATATACAGGCCACATTTCTTACTACAGTGCAAATGAATCAGATAATATCAAAAACTCATTGTTTCCATATGTGTGGAATTTAAAAATACATTTCTAAGTAACTCAAAAATCAAATAAAAAGTTAGTTAGTGAAAATTAAAAATAGCTAGAACTAATGATAATGAGAATGTTTTATATAAGATTTTGTGAAATGTAAGTAAAGTAATAATTAGAAAGAAATGTATACATGTAAATACCTAGAAAAAAAAGGCTGAAAGGAATGAACCAATCTGAGAAGTTTGGAAAAAAATAAATCTAAAAATAGACAGAAGAAAAGAAATAATATACATGAAGACAGAAAGGAATGACCAGAAAGCAAAGATACAATAGGAAAAATCAAGTCTTAAATTTTGTCTTTAAAAAAGTAATAATATGACAAACTTCTCACAGAATAGATAAGGAAAAAGAGAGAAGATGAAAAACAACATTAAGAATAAATGGGAGACATAAGTATCAACTTTAAGAGTTATAATAGAAAAAACATACAGTTATCCAACAGATGCAGAAAAGTATTTGATAAAATCAATCTTCTGTTCATGATAAAAACATCTAATAAACTAGGATGGATAGAGACCTCCTTTACCTAATAAAGGTACCTACCCCCAAAAACCAGCACACATTATTATTATGGTGAGCACATAGATGCAATCTCTTTAAAATTAAGAACAATACAGAATATCCTCAGCACTATTTTTATTCACTATTGTCAGGAGATCTAGTTAGTATAGATTTTTTTTTTAAAAGGGGAATACAAAAAAATAAGAATTGGGGAGAAAGACAAAACTATATACTCAGGTGATACATTTATCTATCTGGAAAGCCTCTAACACTCAAAGACTATTTGTTAATAGTTAATAATATTGTTAATATTTTAAAAATTAATTGGATTTCCATATACCAGTAACAAACAGAAAAATACTATTAAAAAAGTAAAATTGCCATCACTAACAATATATGTGTGTGTGTTTATATACACATATGTGTCGAATATAATAGATTATTAAATATATATAATATAATATAATATAATATAATATAATATTACAAAGGTTACTCAAAACTCAGATGGAGAAAACTTTAGTTAATAGTAGTAAAGAAGAACTAAGCAAACAAAAACTGTATTATTGTATATAGGGCAGCTCAAAAATCAAAGATATCAGTTCTTCTCAAATTGATTTATAATGTCAAATTTGAAGACCAGCAAACATGCTAACCACCCAGATGCCCTGTCTCTTGACTTCAACCTTGTGTAAAAGGATTGTCTGGGCATCTTAGGTGATACAGGAAGCTTCTTTGAAAATACCAGCAAAAGTGTGTGTGTGTGTGTGTGTGTGTTGTGTGTGTGTGTGTGTGTGTGTGTGTGTGTGGCGGGGGTCTCACACTCTGCCTCATTTTGTTAGGAAGAATTAAAATCTCTCCTAGAATCTCTGCATTGGAAGTGAGGCTTGAGTCATCTACAATTTCTCAATTTACTAATGGGATTCTGCCCTGGAATCACAAGTTTAGTAAGAATACCAATTTCTTTTGCATTAAATAAAGATTTAATGCAAAAAACATTTCTTTTGATAAAATAAAGATTCTGAAAATGCACCTCCATGAAAAATCTCTTTTTACCCACACACATCCAAAGATCTAACTACTTGGGTAATACTCCCTCCAGGATATTACTTACTAAAGAAGAGAGATTTGGATTGGGGAATAAGCAAAAATGTTGGAGAAACAGTGTCAAGGTTGAGTCAGTTTTTTTAAAAAAGAAATTTAGAGTCACCTAAAATGTAGTGATTAAGAACATATTCATGAATCAAAAGGAGAAAAATTACATTATCAGAAGAGATACATAAAAATGCACTTAATAAAGTTCGACAGCTGGTTATGATTTTTAAAAACAAAAATCATTGTTTAATGTTAAAGAAAAATAAAATTGTCATTGTATTAAAAAAAATATTATATGAATAGAAACTTTGACAATTGTGAAAATTAATAAAGTAGCTAACCAAGTATTTGAATACAAAGCAACTATATAAAGCAAAACATTTCTTTTATAGCAGCAAAAAGTAAATTCAAAAATATATCCAAACATTAAGTTACAATTCAAAATGGCAACATTAGTTATAAATTATCTAGAAATCTACTCAATGAAGAATACACCATTCATTTTTGGAGACAAATCTCTGGTAAAGGACATTAAAGGAGACTGAATAAATGCAGAGAACACCATGTTTATACATGTTTATACATATATATATGAAACAGTTATCATTAAAAATGATAGTAAATTAATGTTCAGATGCAATATAATGACAAAAACTCCAGATGAATTTTTAGTAATGTCATATACTGATTTTAAACTTATACAGAAAAATAGAAGAGCAAGAATTGCTAAGAGATTTTGAAAACAGTGAGCCTGAGGGCAGGGCAAGGACAGTAGTTGTTGGTGGAGAGGAACTTGCCCTAACAGACATTAATACTTACTAAGTGACAATGACAGTAATGAAAAGATGATAATGATGATGATGATGATGATGATGATGATGATGATGATGATGACGATGAATGATTTCTGTATATAGTAAAATATCCTTTCATTGTTCATTCCTTACTGCATCTCTCAGCTCTCATCTGGGATCATGTTCTTCCTTCTTGAAGAATATCCTCTGTATACTTTTTAATGTGAGTCTGCTGATGACAAACATTCTGTTTTTCATGAAAAAACCTTTATTTAACTTTTATTTTTAATCGGATATTTGGTTGGATATTTCTGGAATTCAAATAAGTAATAATTTTCTTTTAACATTTAAAAACATTATTTCATTGACTTTCATCATTTTAGTTTAAAAGTCAGCTATCAGCAGCAGAAGATCCAGGCTTTTTGTAGTCTGAAGCTTATAAAATTTAGTAATGCTTATTTTTAAAAATGCAAAATTATAAATGCAAAATTAGTTTCAAAAATTACAAATTTATAAAAAAGCTAAAGATACTACAAAATAAAAATCCAGGGAAAGAAAATAATATTTTTATTACTTAACTGTCAGATGATAATCTGTGATATCTTTTCCTCCATTTTTTAGGATGTATTCCTTGATGTCTCTTCATATGACAACTATTTTTTATGAGTAAAGGGAAAGTTTCCTCTAGCAGGTTTGAAATTTATTTTTCGTTATTAGTTGTTTATAAGAGATTTTTTTCACGTCATTCTTTATTAATGATGTATTTTTTTAAGTTTGTAATTGTTTTCAAAATTGGGAAAACCCATATCAAGTTTCTTTTCTATGTGAGCAATAAGTTTGGAAAAATTTTTCTATAAACTTGCTTTTGCTTCTGTATGCTTCAAACTTTTTGTTTGTTTGCTTGCCTGCTTATTTTTCTCTACTGTCCACATACTTCCAGTAATAGCCACTATTAAATACGCTCATACTAAGACATAGCCTTTATACCTGTACCTTTGTGTTATGGCAAGCCATCATAACAGGCGTAAAAAGTATTACCAAAAACTGTTCGTATACTGTAACAATTATGTGAAAGTGACCAAGAACCACATAATTATTTAGCCAACTAGATTAATTCTTAGATGGACTTACCTTTAGCCTGATTCTCCCAAATCCTAGAATTACTATAACACCATCTATCACAGTAGCTAGTAGGTAGAGAGAAATTATAGTGAAAAAAATATCAGTCTTAATCAAGTAGAGTTAAAATTATAGTTACTAGCATTAAAAAACAACAAAAACAACAATAACAACAACAACAAAACCCAAGACCATGCAGGTGAACAACCCTGAAGTTTATGCTTTATTGATGCCACAAAAATCCATCTCTTGGAAGTCTATCTAATTGTTGCTCTTTTGAAGATTTTTTCCCCTTTTTCCTTGCTGTTTATACGTTTTGCTTTGTTTTTCCATTTCTACCAGTTTTTACTCTGACATATCTAAGTGTGGTTTTCTTTTGATTTATCCTGTTTATAGTTTTTAGGACTTCTTAAATACATGCCTTGATGATTTTCATTAGTTTTAGAAATTTATCAGCATCCTCTCTTCAATATTGTTTCTGTTTTTATCTTCTCTATCCTCTCCTTCTGGAACTGTATAGTACACATATGTTAGACTGTCTCACTTTATTCCCTGTCTGTATAATATTTTCTTTTGTCATCCCAGACTGCAATATAGATATTTTTCTTTCTAATCTTACAATTTTACTAATTCTTTCTTCAGCTGTATGTATTCTATGCTTTATCCTCTATTGAGCTAATTTTGGGTATTTCTCTTCTAGAATTTTTTATTTGAATTCTTCTATACTTTACAATTCTGTGCCAAATTCATAATCTTATCTTTTATTTCTTTGAATAGAGTAAGTATAGTTCTTTAAATGTCTATATTCCTGATAGCTTAATTCCTGGATTAAATATGGGTCCTATTTCCATTGTCTATTGTTTCTCTTGTTTTTTCTTTCTTGTGTTTTTCTTAACTCTTCTCATATGCCTGTTTTTTTTAAAGTCCTTGATATTATATATTAAATAATTGGAGAGGTAAAATAATTTAAAATCTAAGATAATGTTATGTTCCTTCAGATGGAGTTATATTACTTTCGACAGTCTTCTAGATTTCACTACTTAAAAAGCAAATCTAAATGCAATGCAAGAGATAAAGTAAATTCGAGCTAGACTTCAGAACTTTTAATTTTTTTATTTTTATTTATTTGTTTGATTTGTTGGGGGTAACAATTGGTTAATACAATTATATAATTTTCAGGTGTACATTATAATTTGAACATCTATATATTTTATTGTGTGTTTACACAAAGTCCAGTTTCCTTCAGCTACATATATTTGATCTCCTTCCCCTCCCCCCGCCCCCAACAATATGTGATACCCTTTACCTCATCTATCTCTCTCCTCCTCTCTCACCCCACCTTCTGGTAACACCAGTCTAAAGTCCATTGTCCATGAGTCTATTTGTTTCTTTCTGTTTTATTTGTTGCTTTTAGATTTATAACCTACATATAATTGATATCATGTGATTTTCAACTTTTTCTTGTCTGGCTTATTTCACTGAGTATGATTATTTTTAAGGTCCATTTATGTTGTTGCAAACGGCAGTATTTCATCTCTTCTTGTAACTGGGTAATATTCTATGTATATATGTACCACAAGCTTCTTTAGCCACAATCATCTACCATAGGACACTTTGGTTGCTCCCATGTCCTGGCCACTGTGAATAATGCAGCTATGAATATCGTTGTTGTTAAATATCTTTTACGAATATGGTTTTCAAGTCTTTGGGGTAAATGCCCAGTAGAGGGATTGCTGGATCATATGGTAGATCAATTCTTAATTTTTTGAGGAACTCATACTGTTTTTCATAGTGGCCATACTATTGCAGTCCCACCAGCAGTGTATGAGGGTTCCTATTTCTTCCACATCCTCTCCAACATTTGTTATTACTTGTCCTGTTTGATTATAGCTATTCAGGTATGAGATGGTATCTCATTGTGGTTTTGATTTGTATTTCCTAATAGCTAGAGATGTTGAGCATCTTTTCATATATTTGTTGGCCATTTGTATGTCCTAGGGAGAAGTGTCTGTTAAGGTGCTCTGCCCATTTTTGATTGGATCATTTTTTTTGTTGTTATTGAGTTTGTATGAGTTCTTTGTATATTTTGGATATTAGGCCCTTATCGAGGCATTGCTTACAAATATATTTTTCCCATTTGGATGGTTGTCTCTTTACCTTGTTGATGGTTTCTTTTGCTTGAGCAGAAGCTTTTAGTTTGATGTAGTCCTCGTTATTTATTTTTTTTTACTTCCCTTGCTTTGAGGTCAAATTCATAAATCCTCTTTAAGTCCAAGGTCCTTGAGTTTATTCCTTGTTTTCTTCTATGCGTTTATTGTTTCAGGTCTTATATTCAGGTCCTTAATCCATTTTGAGTTAATTTTGGTGATAGACAACAGTCTAGTTTCATTCTTTTGCAGGTGGCTTTCCAGTTTTCCAGCACCATTTATTGAAGAGGCTTTTCCTTTCTCCACTGTATGTTTTTGGCTTTTTTTGTCAAAAAATTATTTGCCCATATAAATATGGTTTGCTTCTGACTTTGATTCTGTTCCACTGGTCATGTGTCTGTTTTGCTGCCAATACATGCCGTTTTGATTACTGTCCTTTGTAGTATAATTTGAAGTCAGAGGAGTGATGCCTCCAGCCTCGTTTTTTTTCTCAGGATGGCTTTGGCATTCAGGGTTTTTGTGCTTCCATACAAATCTGATGATTTTTTTGTTCTATTTTTTAAAAAATGCTGATGGGATTTTGATGGGGATTGCATTAAATCTGTATAATGCTTTAGGTAATATGGTCATTTTAACTATGTTGATTCTTCCAATCCAAGAACACAGAATATCTTTCCATTTCTTTGTATCTTCTTCAATTTCTTTTAATAGGGTCTTATAGTTTTTCATTATATAGGTCCTTCACATGTTTCATTAAATTTATTCCTAGGTATTTTTATTCTTTGTTGCAATTGCAAAAGGAATTATTTTTTCCACTTCTTTTTCTGACACTTCATTATTAGAGTATAGGAAGCTATGGATTTTTGAACATTGATTTTGTATCCAGAACTTTACTGTATTTGCTTATTGTTTCTAGTAGTGTTCTTGTGGAGTCTTTAGGGTTTTCTATATAGAGAATCATGTCATCTACAAATAGTGACAGTTGACTTCTTCGTTTCCTATTTGGATGCCTTTTATATCTTTCTCTTGTCTGATTGCACTGCTAGGACCTTCCAATGTTATATTGAATAAAGTGGTGATAGTGGAGCCTTGCTTGTTCCTGATCTTAGAGGGGTTTTTTTTTTTCACCATTAAGTTAATGTTGGCTGAGGGTTTGTCATAGATCCCTTTATTATGTTAAGGTACTTTCCTTCTATACACATTTTTGTTAAGTGTTTTGATCATAAATGATGCTGTATCTTGTCAAAGGCTTTTTCTATGCATCTATTGATATGATCATATGATTATTTTTTAATTTGTTTATGTGTGTATCACATTAATTGATTTGCATTGTTGAACCATCCCTGTGCCTGGGATGAAGCCACTTGTTTATAGTATGTAATCTTTTTAATATGTTGCCATAATTCGTTGTTCACTGTTTCTTATTTAGGATTTTTTGCATCTGTGTTCATGAGAGATATTGGTCTGTAGTTTTCTTTTTTTGTGTTATCTTTACCAGGTTTTGGTATCAGAGTAATATTGGCCTCATAAAATGTTGGGAAGTATTGCCTCCTCTTATTTTTTTGGAAGAGTTTGAAGAATAGGTTATTAAATCTTTGAATGTTTGGTAGGTTTATGGTGAAGCCATCTGGTCCTGGACCTTTTTTTTGGTAGGTTTTGATGATTGTTTCAATTTCCATACTGCTGATTCTATTTAGATTTTCCATTTTTCTTGATTCAGTCTAGGAAGATTGTATTTTTCTAAGTTACTGATTCCATTTTCTCTAGGTTATTAAATTTGGTGATATACTTTTTCATTAGTATCTGTATGATCCTTTGTATTTCTGTGTCAGTCGTAATTCCCCTTTCATCCCTGATTTATTTGCGTCCTTTCTCTTTTTTCTTCAGTGAGCTAGCCAGGGGTTTTGTCAATTTTTAACCTTCTCAAAGAATCAGCTCTTTGTTGCATTTATTTTTTTTATTTTTTTAATTTCATTTATTTCTGCTCTAATTTTGATTATTTCTTTCTTGCTGACTTTAGCTTCATTTGTTCTTCCTTTTCTAGTTTTTAATGAAACATTAGTTTTTATTTGGGCTCATTCTTGTTTTTGGAATAGGCCTGTAATGATATGAACTTTCCTCTTATGACTGCTTTTGCCATGTCCCAAAAGTTTTGATATGTTGTACTATCATTATCATTCATTTCTATGTATCTCTTGATCTCTCTTTTTTATTCTTCCTTGACCCAGTTATTCTTCAGTAGCATGTTGTTTAATCTCCATGTATTTTGGTTCTTCCTGCTTTCTTTTTTGCAGTGATCTCTAGTTTCAAAGCATTTATCAGAGAATATATGGTTGGTTTATTTCAACCCTCTTATATTTGTTGAGGCTATTTCTGTGTCCCAGTATTGGTTGATTCTTGAGAATGTTCCATGTGCACTAGAGAAGAATGTATAAGCAGCTTTTGGGATGGAAGGCTCTGTAAATGTCAATTATGTCCAGTTGGTCTAATGTGTCATTTAAGGATGTTATTTTCCTTATTGATTTTCTGTTTGGATGATCTGTCCATATCCAACAGTGGGGTTTAGGTCTCCCTACTATGATAGTGTTTTGGTCTGTTTCTCCCTTTAGTTCTGTTAGTAATTGCTTTTACATATTTTGGGGCTCCCTGATTGGGACATAGATATTAATAAGTATTATGTCTTCTTGGTGCATGATTCCCTTTATCATTATGAAGTGTCCCTTCATATCTTTCTTTCCTTTTTTTATTTTGAAGTTTATTTTGTTTAATATTAGTATCACATACTCGTGCTTTTCTCTGAATGCCATTTGCTTAAAATATCATTTTCCACCCTTATACTTTGAGTTTATATTTATCTTTGGAGCTCAGATGTGTCTCCTGGAGGCAGTATATGGTTGGGCTTTGTTTTATGGTCCATTCTGTAACTCTGTGACTTTTTATTGGTGAGTTCAGTCCATGTACATTTAGGGTGATTATTGAAATATGAGGTCTATTTATAGCCATTTTATCTTTTGTTTTCTGGAAGCTCAGTGTTCCTATTGTTTCCTTGTCCTTGTGTTTCTGTTTTATTTATTATGGTTGGCTTTTATGGGTTTTCCTCTGGTTCTTCTTGTTTATGTTATATACTTTAGTTCTGAATCTTTGATGTGTGGTTACCATTATGAATATGTAAAGGATAGTTATATATATATATATATATATATATATATATATTGGGTTCTGATCTGTGGTAGCTCTATGCACAGATCTCATGCTCAGACATGCTGGCGTGCAGTTTGGGTGTTTTTTGTTGGGTATATATTTGTCCGTTTTCTTCTGCATGTGTCTTATCTTCATGCCCCTTTGCGAATTTGGATCTTTGAATCCTCCCTTTTTCAGTCATTGTTGTCTTAATTTTTCCTTATATATGTTGAATGTTCATTACTATCTTCTTATTATTTAAGTTTATAATGCCCTATTCTTAGTAAAGATTTCATTCCTCTGCTTCTATTTGTCTGTTAGTCACCTTACTTCTAATTATGCTTTTTGTTTGTTTGTTTTTGTTTTAGGTGAGCTGACCCCTTTCAGTATATCCTGTAGAGAAGGCCTCATAAAAGAAAATTTCCTCAATTTTTGTATGTCTCCAAAGGTCTTAATTCCTCCTTCTTATCTAAGGAAAGCTTAGCTGGATACATTATTCTAGGCTAGTAGTTTCTTCACTTCACAGTTAAATATTTGATTCCATATTTCTGGCTTGTAAGGTTTACGCTGAGACATCCAACAATAATCTAATGGGTTTTCTTTTAAATTACCATTTTCTTCTCTCTGCCTGCCCTGAGAATTCTGTCTTTGTTGTTGATTTTCGATAACTTTAATACATTGTGTCTTGGTGAAGGCCTTTTGGGTTGAGATAATTGGGTGTTCTGTTGACTTCTTGAATTCCAAGCTCAGCTCATTCCTTAGATTTGGGAAATTCTTGTCAATATTTGTCTGAAATGCTTTTAGTCCCTGCTCCTTTTCTCACCTTCCATAATCCCATTATTTTTATGTTTCCTCTCCTGATGGTATCAGCTAGTTCTTGTATTTCTTTCATTATTTTTCATTCTTCGATTTCTCTCTTCTTCTTCTGATTTATTTCTAGATTTCTGTCTGCGATATCCTTTCCTCCATTTGGTTGACTCTATTTCCCAAGCTTGCTATTTCTTTTTTCAACTCTTACGAGTTCTTTATCTCCAAAAGTTTATTTGGTTCTTTTTGAGGGTTTCAATCTCCTTGCTCTGCTTATCTAGTTGTTTTTCAATTCCTGAAATTGTTGATATGACTAGTTTTGGAACTCACTGATTTTTTCAAAGTACCATCCTGAATTCTCTGTCATTTAAGTCACATATTTCTATATCTGTAAGCTTATTTTCTGGAGATTTTTCTCTTTCTTTCTGAGATGCTTGTCACCTTGGTTGTTCATGGTGTTTAATGGACTATTTCTCCTTCCAGGCATTAATGGAAGTGTATTCTGCTGTTTTTCGAGAAATAAGATTTATTTTATAAAGATCTCTGTTTATCCTGCTACAAAGAAGGCACTTTTCTTTTGGTTTCCAATAGGTGGCGATCTAAGCCTCTTGGATACTTGCTTTATATAATGCCTTAATAATGTCTTTTTAATTTTCTTATAGATATTTAATCATGCTCACTACCCTCAGTTTCAGTTCCTGTCAGTGCCATAGACAGTATCGGCATCGTTTGCTCTGATTCCTCTGGAGCTCCATGGTGATCAGTCTCACAGGGTATGATGGGAGGGGCCCTCTGGGATGGGCGTTGGGGCTGTGCCTCAGCCTCAGTTTTGCAGCCACAGCCAGTAAATATCAACTGTTGTTTCTCTGCAGTCCTGTCCCACTTCTCTGCTTTCTGCCCTGGTGTTTGGGCTCTGCCACCAGCTGCATGGAATTCACAGCACTTCCAGGCAGGGCTGTTCAGGGAAGTCACTGCACCTTCTTCCCACTTCTTCCTTCTGCAAGGAGCTCCAGAGGCTGCAAGAGGCAGCTTCTTTATTTCCCCCAGTCCACTGCCTGACACCAGGGTTCTGATCTGTGGTAGCTCTATGCACAGATCTCATGCTCAGACATGCTGGCGTGCAGTTTGGGTGGTTTTTGTTGAATTTTACATGTTCAGCTTATTGTTGTTTCAAGGAAGAAATCTGAGGATCTATCTCACTCTGCCATGTTCCCCAGAATCCCTCGACTTCAGTCCTTTTTGAGGGCCAGTTTATTTCTGCTTTAAGATTTTTCTAGGGGCTAGCCCAAACTTGGTAGGGTTACCAGCATTCTTCTTCCATAACAATGTCTGAGTTCTATCTCCACAAAGCTATTTACAGCTTTTCTCATTTTGCAGCCTCCTAGCCACCTCTTCTGGGATTGAAAGATGCCTCCAAGAGAAAAACTGTTCAAATTCCAGGATCATTTGATATTTGTTCTCCCAGATCTTGTCCTTGTGGTTCTTTATTGCCTTGTTAGCTCTGATAATTTTAGATAGATGTTTAAAAATATATTTTTTCTAACTTTTGGGTTCATTTTTTAATGAGAAGAAAGATCTAAATAACTTAGTTTACATTTCTGCAAATATAAGTCCCCACAGCCAAACTTGTTGCAATGAAAGGTAATGCTTGTGAATATTGAGATACCCTCAAAGCTCTCAACTCACAGAAATTAAAGATTTCAAACAGATGGATTTCATGAAGTTGCTAACCAGCTGCTAAAAACTCAAAAGACTCTGATTATTTATATTAGCATTGATTGATCAAATTATTTAATCCTTTTAAAATAGAAATTCAACTACCATTCCTCAGCAAATTTCTGGTGGAAGTTCTTCTCTAACCCACAGAACAATAAGATAAGGTTCTTAAAGTCAAATAGAACTTAGAATGAACATCCCATACTCTGAGCTCACATCATCTAAGGCTTTGTCTCCCTCCCATGTGCAATGTTTTTGCTCCCAAGAGATCACAGACTCTGAGCATCTTCACAACTAGAAGGAATCCAGTGTTTGTCTTTACTTACCCAATTCAAGATTTTCTTGCATAAGGGAATATCATCAACTCACATGTTTCTCCTCCCCACCTATCTGTTGCAGCTCAGAATATATACATTTAATTAATTCAGCTTTACTTCCAACCTGTAAATAGTGGAGAAGTGTCATATTTATGAGGTAGATAAATAACAAAGGTTTTCCCAGGAGACTCCATCCTGGTGAAAGAGGGTAACTGTAATTTTCAGCTGTGAATAATTGTACATAATATAATCCTAAATGATTTTTCTTCTGTAATTTCATTAGAGTTTAGAAATTTAATTAGATTTTGAATCACTCTGAAATAAAGTAGCAAAACACCGAGAGACTGAGAGCAGTGGTTATTTTGTCCTTTGAGGCCACATTCTTGGTCTCAAATTGTCATGTCTTCATTAGGAGGAAGTTTGAAGAACTTCTTGATATATTATTGTCTTTCAGAATGGACTCCGAATTGGTCTTTAGAGAGCATTAGAAGAGTACACAATTATTATGCACACTCTTCTTGAGGTTTAAGATCATCTGCCTTGCATATACTTAATAAAAATATGTCTCTAAAGTTGTTTAAGAAACTGTGGAGATAGGAAAGATGTTCCTTGAATGCCCCAATGCTGTTCCTGGATTATTAGCAACTACCTGTACATTATGATGCAGTGAGGGGTTGTTTGCTTAACTTTAATGATTATGTAAGGTTTATGGTTATTTTTATTGCTACAACATATGAACTGTCATGGTGGCTGTAATTAGAGGCAAACTAAAGTGTTACTGTTACAGTCCTCAGGGACTGGGGAAAAACTACTTCCTTCTTATCAACTTTGTCTCTGTGTAAGAGTTGGGGGGAAAAAAGGAATCGAACTGAATGAGCAGTTGATATCTCAAAATAGGTTATGAGACATAAAAAAAATTAAAAGAACATTGAAACTTCAATCCAATAGTTTGCACCTAATGAAGCTGCAAGGAAACAATCTTATGGTCCCTGAAATATCTGCATTTGTTTAATTCTCTAAAAGCTTATTTCCCATATCTTTTCCCAAAGACTATCGAAGTAACATGGTAATGTGGAAGTACTCTAAGGAATGTCCATATATCTCTGCCTCATTGCTGTTGCCTATGCTCAAATATCCTCTCTTTACTCCAGGCTAGGGGCTGAGATACTCAAGATGGACTGAGATGTATAGAGAAAACAGCCCATGTGAGAGTCCTCTTTCTCTGCAGGAGTGCAAAGAAAGAAAGTCAGAAGCACTAGGAGATAAAATGGGGTAGATAATATGACTCTGCAGTCAGTCTGAAAAAGGTGGGATGGAATGGGTAGGAAACTTGGATATGGACTCAGGAGAGCTGAGAGTTCTACACCATGAATGCAAGAGTCCAAAGGGACCTGGGAAGGAGATGAGAGAAGGATTCTGGGGAAAAGACAGGCATGGGAGGAACTCCTGGGGACACTGGAATAGTGAATGGGAACCTGGGCCTGGTGGGAACAGAGCTGCAAATGTCTCCACAAGGCTCTACTCAGTTCTGTTATGGACTCTGTGCAGTGGAAGACACAGGAAAACATGGCACTAGGCTCCACCTTCACCCACACAAATCATGCTGGTCCATTACCTGCCTTCTCTTCTAGATTGCGAACTCTTTGAGCAGCTGAGATGTGTCAGATTCACTTTTGTTTCCACTACACACAGCAATTCCTGGTACACAACAGGGGTTCAATGACTGTTGAATGGATGAATGAATGAATGAATGAATGAAAGAACAAACAGGATCATAACAAAGAGAATCCAAAGACTGCTATAAAGGTGATATCTGATGGAGGTTCAGTATTCACTCATGGATGGTAATGCTGTAGTAGGAGGCTCCTTGAGAAGGTCACTTGGTAACTTTTAATAAAATTTTCCAAAATTGTTGTGCTCTTTGATATGAAAACTGTACTGCTGGAATTTTTTCTAAGAAACTAACCTGACAGATGGAAAATAACCTTATGTACAAATATATCTTTAATGATGAAAAAATAGAATAACCCAAATAGTCAAAGAAGAACATATCAAACCAAGATACACACACTTGCTGGGATATAATACAATTACTAATAATAACTTATACAAAATGATAACATGGAGAAGCCCATTTGAGCATAAAACAGTATACAAATTTTGTTTGCACAGCATGATCACAAAAATACATGGAAGAAAAGACTGTAATAAAACATATTACGTGATAGGAATAGCTGTGACTGGTCTCTAAGCATATGGAAGAAGCAATGTCTCCTCCTCCCAAATTTTCTGTATATTTCAAACTTTTATTAATGCCACAACTGAGAGTTCTACACCAATTTCTGTGAGCCAATTTCTAAAACAGCCCTAAGCCCAATCCATCTCAGTTGTTACCAAATGCCTGCCAACCCACTTGCCAGGCAAGTGGGCTTTGGGGTGACACTGTCTCAGAGGATTTTTTTAGCGAGTTTTTCACAGGTGAACTATTTCCTGTGTTTAGCTTCAAAGTGACTTCTGCTGGGAAAAACACTAAATCTAACCTTCCGGAAAATGTACGACAACTCTAAGTCATGGAGCCAAAGGAAACTGTATGTATTTTCCCCTTGCTTTCAAGATTTTATTCTATTTTATTTTATGCAAGTAACCAAGGCTCCATTTGTGTCAAATGGCTGCCTTAGGTCCCAATTGGGACAATTATCTACCACTTATCTGCATCCTTCTGTCATTTCCACTGGAATTTAGTGTTCTCATCACATCCTGCTCTGAGCTTTGCCTGCTTCTGAGCAGTTGGGAAGAGCTTTCTTCAGTGTCAGACATCATGTTCTAGGCAGCTTCTATGGTTCCAGGATGGCTTTATGCTTTGCTGTCCCTAGAGATTATCTCGCCAGTCACCTGAGCTCTCAGCCATAGGCCTCAGCTCAGGCCATCTTCTCTGTGAGAAGCCAGGAGACAAGAGCATTTGGTGCCAGGGGAGTCAATTCAGAGAATGAGATGATGAGTTGATTGCAAGCTCTAATTAAAGTTGGGAGTTGGGAGGAATCTAAGGGATGATGCAGAGCCCATGATCAAATAGGAACAGGTAAGAAGAAGTAAATGATGTTTGGTTGGGGAGGTAGCTCTCTGAAAAAATTAGAAAAAGCTAAGCCATGTCCTAAATGACTGAGTCTGAGACCCTGGGGGTCCAGATTTTTCTTGAGGCCTAAAGAGAGGTCCAGGGCTTTAGATCCAGAAAGTGTTGGCTCTGCTTTTACAGGCTGTGTCAGTGAGTGGGGCTCATGGTGAAGCAGTGTGAGCTGTGGTTGTCATGAAGTAGGGCCAGTCCAAGAAGGAAGGCAACATCATGCATAGTTAGGAGCTGTGCCTGGAGACAAACTGCCTGGATATCAGTTTCCTCATCCTCACTTATACACAGTGTCACCTAATGCAAGTAACATAACCTCTCTGGGCTTCGGTTTTTTTTATTGGTAAGATCAAGATTATGATCCCAGTAAGATCTGCCTAGCATTGAATGAGCTGACATAATAAGGTGATCGGACTGTACCTGCCCACACCAATATTCACTCATTGACCCAGTATAGTGTCTGGCACATGGTAGGAACACTTCACACTGATTCTCCCTGACCTCAGTCCTCACTGACTTCCTGGCTGCCTCAGAAGCAAAGGATGTCTTTGCTTATGTGCTCCTGGTTCCCAAATCTAGTTGTATCTGTATAGCCTACTCTTGTGCTTCCCAAGCTGGGCAGCTGTAACTCCTGGTGATCTACGTGCAGCTGCCTGGCCTGATTTTCATCTCTACCCCACCTGCTTCCCTCAATGGCTAGAAACAGAGAGCTCACAAATACCTTGCTCCAAGGCTGGCTCAGCCTTTGCACCAATAGCCTACTCTCCAGATACAGAGATCCAAATGCTAGTGACAAAGACCCTGGACCCTAGTTACTCCATATCTTCCCTCACTTTGTTTCCTCTCCGCCTGCCTCACTGGACCTGCCATCACAGAAGCACATGAGGTTTGCAGCTGGTTCTCCATGGCTAATCCAACCCATTTGCACAGGAGCAGAGTTCCTCATTGGCTCTTCCTCTCTTCCTTTAGGAGAGCCAAAGGCAAGCCTCCATCTCATCCATCTTTGCTCCTGGTGTGGTCACAGGGCACACAGAAATATTCAGGCACTTTACCAAGTTCTGCATATGCAGGCCCTGAGCTGGGTAGGGCAATGGAATCCCAGGATTATAGACAGACCCTGCCTCAAAGAGGAGGCACAGCCTGTCCTGTGATAAGTGCTGTGGTGGAAGTGAATACTCTAGAAGGATTTGCCTCTTGAGCTTTCACTTTCTCCCCCCAGATTTCACAGGAGCAAACAGCAACCAGAGAGAATTCTTGATCCTTCAGGGCCTCAGTGGCAGGAGCCCTTCCACTTTTGTCTCCACACTCGCATTGCCTTTGCTGCTCCTCAGAAATGTCATTTGTAATTGCATCTATTATAAATAAAGTTAACAAAGACTCTGGGCCCTGCTACCCCTTTCCAGACAAGGAAACTTACTCATAGAGCTGAACGGCTCACCTAGGGGCAACGGGACTTGGTCTGCCCACTCACAAGCCCATGCTCTTCTCACAAGAAAACTCTCAACACCTTTCCAGGGAGCTCAGAGCTCATTCATGAAGTTGGAACCAGGAACTAGAAGAGCCTTTCAGCTCATCAAGCACTCGGGCTAAAGCATGGCTTCTAAGTGCTGTTGTTGGGACAGAAAACAGCCCTCAGATTCTGCCTGGCTGCTACTGGCAATCTTCATCTCTGAGCTGAATGACTGAAGAACAAAGTGATTCCATTCCCAGCTTTGCCACCACACCCATGCACGGAGGCTCTCCTCTACCCAGAGAAAGCCCTGGATTTCCCTAATGTTAAATTCCACCCTCCTCCCACTATAGAAAACTAGGAAGGGAATTCTTTTCTGGTGTACTGGATTGGAAACATTTCCCACTGGTCCATTGTGGGCATCTTTTCTCCTGGGAAGCTTTGATGTAAATGCCCCCTGATGGGGAGTGAGGCATCAAAATATCTGCAGACTAGAAGAGACCTTGATATGGCCACTGTCACCAAAATGCTGCTGTTTGGGTAACAAGAAGGATCTGAGGAGTACATCCTCACATCCTCCACACAGTTCTCATGGAAGAAAAGTCTTCCCTAATCTACTTGGCCTGAGCACAAGGGCCAAAATGTCAGCAATGGGAAGTACCTGGAGGAGGCAGTGCTGGGGGATATAACTCCTACGACAATTCCTTTCAACCCCTATGCACCCCACAGGACCTGAGGCCATTCATTGGCAGTGTGGGGCCTGTATCAGGAGTTGTTAGTGTGTACTTGTCTTGCCTTCCCTCCTGGAAAAGGGTGTGGTGGAGAAGCAAGAATTATGAACTTATTTGCTAATGGGGAAGAGGTGGTTCCTATATGAACTTGCCATATTATTGTGTCAGCTGTCACTTTACTCAGTGGACTTGGAATCAGATCTGCAGAAACTGCTTTTCATTTCAAAGGCAGGAGATGGCCTGGTAGATTTGGAGCCAGTCATCTCAGACTAAGAAGGAGATTGTCTGAGCAAGAAACTTAGAGACCTGAGCTCAGTTCTCAACACCAATGTGGATACTGGGCTCAGCCTTGCTCACCCTTCCTGAGAATCTATTTTCCCCATTGAGAAGGAAATTTATAACAGTTCTAGGACAGATTTTAATATAAGCCTCTGATTAGAATGATTTTATTTGAATCAAATTCTTTTTCAGAATATACAAAATTGTAAGAAAAAAATGTACATTTCTCTCAGCATGGGTCAGGTTTTATTGCTTTTAGCCAAAATCACATGACAAAATTTAGACTAAAGAGTAAATAAGCTGTGATCTTCAGAGTGACTCAGGGTCAAAGGGATCAAATGATTTTTGGAGAACTGAAAAAATATTTAGCATTTCAAAGACAGTTCATAAAAAGAATCACCCTAGTATCCACCACATCAATTTATCTGGACTGTCTAAAATCTCTTTAGTTGAGGTTTTGAAGACCCACTGCATGGAAAGAGTGACTACAGAAGTAACACATCTGTCAGAGTCAGCAGTGAGGAAATGAACTCTGTGAAGTTGATTTCTATGAGTGTTAGTTAGAAACAACAGAGATTCTGGATAAAACACAGTATGGAGACCCTGCTATTTTGAAAATAGAAGTGACACCTCCACCATGCTGGGTGGAGTTAAGCAAAAAGGTCTTGATTATTCTAATGTGTTCCATCCTTTACCTGCAAAAAACATTTCCCGCTACAATTTGATTTCCACTGTGTCACCACACCTTGAATGCCTTCTTAGTACCGCATCATCCATGGGTCTGTTTAACCCCTAGGCAAGCGATGATTATGAATATTTGCCCGGGTGAAGAAGCACAGACTGATCAAGCAGGAAGTGACCTTAGAAAATACCTAAGACCACCCACATGGAGCAAGTGAGTTCTAGAGATGTGAAAGGGACCTGCCCATGTCTCACCACTGATTGGTGACCTGCCTCAGGTCTTCTTTCTCTTAGCCCTCAATCTTAGCAACCCCAGGTATGGGTGAATTCCTCTGCTTCTGTTCAAAGGAGGCAAATTCCAAAAGTAAATTTGATTTAGAGAAAGAGCTAACATTTACATAAGGTGAAATCTAGAATACTAGATGAGCTGTCATGGGCAAAAGGCAATAAGGTTAAATGAGTCTTTCCTATGACCTCTTTATGATCAGCCTATTCCCCAGAAATTATTCCATAGAGGACACACTCTGAAGTTTCAATGTGTCTAAAATGATTCTCAACACAAAATGGTTCTCAGGTTTGCCCTTCACCATCCTGCCTATTTCTTAGGATCCACCTTGTTGCAAAGTGTTCTCTCTCCTCTTCCTCTCCCTTCTGTACATAGTCCTTACCCCACTTTCTATTAATTTTCTCTCTCAAAACAATGCAAACTTAAATAGACAGAAAAGTTTGATTTGCTATTCTCTTACATACAGACACTAACTGGATCTATGATCTTGTGTCTCCTTTTACCAGAGTTAGTGAGTATCTAATTCCCAGAGACGCAAACCAACAATTTGAGAACTGAAACAGCTTTGTTTCAGCAGTTACATTAATTGAGCTGAGGTGATGAAAAGAGGGGGCTAAAGTAAGTCAGATAGCCCCATTGGAGCTATCTCATGGTGAGCCTACAGTAGGAAGGGTCAGAGGATGGAAGGAGAGAGTGGAGAATGGCATTATGCTAGGCACCTCCTCATGCTCTATTACGTAGCAAATGCCATAAATTCCACATCAGCTTGGCCACATCGACTTTCAGCCACAGCAGGTAGACAATTCAGAGCACTCATCTCGCCTCTAGCCTAAGCCTTGGGTCATATTTCTTCTCTACTTCTGAGGTTTCTTTGAAGACACAGCATCCCATTTAGCTCATAGGTAGTCTGAAAATATGGAGGAGTTACTGCTTTCTGGACACTTTGAAAAAAGAATGGTATTAAATATGCTTCAGCCACTTGAATTTTAAACACAATTCTGGGCAATGCTTCTCAGAAGTCACTGCGGACTTCAGCCTTTACTGTCTCTAGAAACCACCCTGTACTACATGCCTGCTTCCTGGCCTCATCTCCCAAATGTATTCTTTGCATGCAAGGATTAGTCTCAGGCTCAACTTTGGGAAAACACAAACCAAAGCAACTCAAAAAATAGAAGAACTATGCAATTTATATTCTTAGTCATGTTCTCAGAAATGTAAATGGTGTTTAATGAGACAATTTTGCCTGCTGAACCCCTAAGTGGTTTGGAAATGAATATGAGAAGGATTTGAAGTTCTTGTGTTATATAGTGCATATGGGAGGAGGGAGGTGCAGAAGCAAAAGAAGAGTGAGAAGGCAGTAGAGGCCTTGGGGAGACAGGTCAAGAGATGCGCTGAGTGGAAGGCGCCTGAAAGGAATTTCTGAAGAGGAATCAATATGCAATTTCAGTTGTTTGCACTGTGGTGTTCTATGTAAGTCCTCCCAAACTCATCTTGACAGTGTGTGTTTGAGACCGAGTTCTCTGGAGCTCAGTGCAGGGCTGAATTTGAGCCTCACCTTGTATCAGTGTTATGCACAGAAAGACTCCTTACCCCAAGGAGATCAGTACCTCCAGGCAAAGTGGTCAAGAAGATGCAAGATCCTGGAAAACTGGAACATGGAGCCCTGCCAGGCTTTCCTGGCTGGTGGCATTGTGGAAGAGCCATTCTGCCAAGTTTGAGAGGCAACAAGCTCCTCTTCCCCACACTGAAGTCCTTCCAATAGTGCTGGGAGATACAGATGAAGATCCCAAGAGGGGGCTAGAGAAGACGGGGGGATTTTTCCAAGTAACACAAAGAGGAACCAGAATCCAAAACTGGGCATGCTTGCCTTTAAAGCCTGTGCCTTTCACAATACCATCATGCTCCAAAGGAAAAACATTGTTAACAAAGTCAGCAAAAGGGTTAGTCTGATGATAACATCTGTTTCCTGGGTATTTCAGGAAGGGCAGCTTCACTGGAAGGAATCATCATTTCTATGTTGTATTTCCAAGCACAGCTACTAATAATTTGGCCACTTTTAGTGGCTCTATGTTCCCAGAAATAGTTCTAGATGTTTCCTCAATTTTTAAAAAATTTATACATATACATATATTTTTTCAAATATAGTTGGCATACAATATCATATTAGTTTCAGGTGTACAACACAGTGATTAGACATTTATATAACTTATGAAATGATGACCGAGATAAATCTAGTACCCGTCTGATACCACATATAGTTATTACAATACTAATTACTGTATTCCCCACACTATATTCTATATCCTCATGACTGTTTTGTAACTAACAATTTGTACATCTTAATTCCTTTCCCCCTATATCCATATCCCCATCTCCCAATCTGGGAACCATCATATGCTCTCTGTATCTAAGACCTTCTTTCTGTTGTTTATTTGTTTATCCTGTTCTCTAGACTCCACATATATGTGAAATCATATGACATTTGTCTTCCTCTGTCTGACTTACTCCATTCAGTACAGTTCCATCCATGCTGTTGCAGATGGCAAGATTTCATTTTTTTTTCCCTTATGGCTGAGCTATATTCCATTGTATATATGTGCCACCTCTTTTTTATCCATTTATCCATTGATGGACACTCAGGTTGCCTCTATATCTTGGCTATTGTAAATAATGCTCTAGTGAACATATAGATGCACATGTCCCTTCAAAGTAGTGTTTTGGGTTTTTTGGGATAAATATCCAGAAGTGGGATTACTGGGTCCTTCTTTGTCTATTGTTATAGCCTTTGTTTTAAAGTCTATTTTGTCTGCTATATGTATTGATACTCCAGGTTTTGTTGTTTTTGTTTGTTTCCATTTTTATAAAATACCTTTTTCATCCCTTTACTTTCAGTCTGTGTATGCCTTTTGACCTGAAGTGAGTCTCTTATAGACAATATATGTAAAAGTTTTGTTTTCTTATCATTCAGCCATTTCATGTCTTTTGATTGGAGCATTTAATCCAATTAGATTTAAGGCGATTGCTGATAGATGTGTAGTTATTGGCATTTTATTATTCATATTTTTATTATTTTTTTCTTCCTCTTAAAGAAGTCCCTCTAACATTTTGGAATACTGGCTTGTGATGATGAACTCCTTTAGCTTTTTTTTTCTTTTTCTTTTTCTTTTTTTTCTTTTCTTTGTTTCTTTTCTTTTTTTCTGGTCTGGGAAGCTCTTTATCTGTCTTTTGATTCTAAAGGATAGCTCTTCTGGGTAGAGTAATCTTGGTTGTATGTCCTTGCTTTTCATCACTTTGAGTATATGGTACCAAACCTTTCCAGCTTGCAAAGTTTCTGTTGAGAAATCAGTCTTATGGGAGCTCCCTTATAAGTAACTAGCTGCTTTTTCCCTGCTGCTTTCAAGAATATCTCTGTCTTTAGCTTTTGGCATTTTAATTATAATGTTGTCTTGGAGTGGCCTCTTTGGATTCATCTTGTTTGGGACTCTATGGACTTCCTGGGCTTGTATGTCTATTTCCTTCACCAAGTTAGAAAAGTTTTCCATCATTATTTCTTCAAATAAGTTTTCAATTCCTTAATCTCTCTCTTCTCCTTCTGGTACCCTTAAGATGCAAATATTGGTACACTTGATGTTGTCCCAGAGGCCCCTAAGACTATCCTCATTTTTTTTTCTTTTTGCCATTCTTTTTTCTGCCACCTTGTCTTTCATCTTCTGCTTCATATAATTTATTGGCTCCACATAATGTATTCTTTAGTTATTGTAATCTTCATTTCTGACTAATTCTTTTCCATGTTTTCAATCTCCATTTTATGCTGAAGTTCTCACTGAGATCATTGAGCATCCTTATAATCAGTGTTTTGAATTTTGCATCTATTAGATTGCTTATCACTACTTTGTTTAGTTCTTTTTCTGGATATGAAGTCTTTCCATATCTCTGTTTAACTCACATGTTCCACCAGTGACTCACTGAAAAATATGAGATTCTATACTGAGTCTTGAGAAACTAGGGGATGTACTGGGAAAGGGGAACTATCCCTGTCTTTCTCAAATCTAGGTATGCCACACCCACACTTGTCCTCTGTTGCCCCAGGACAGCACAGATGATTTTACTAGCTCACTCCTGGGCTACCCTGCAACAAGTAAATTGCACGCCCTCTCTCCTTCCTGATCCGAAATTTTCTCATGGGATGAAGAAGGTGGAACATTTCCAACATGCCTTGCTTCCTTCCATTCCAAACTCTTCCCCATCTCACTTTGAATAAACTCAGAGAGGGAACTGGGAGGATAGGAGACTAAATTTCAACTCTTTAAAGATTTTTCTAGCTCTTACTCACAACTAATCCTTGGACCTAGAGAACAAGCTAGACTAAGGATCTAGCTCTTGGACCTAGGGTCCAATGTCTGTGTTCTCTGCTCCAATCTGACAAGCCTCACCAGGATTCAGGGCCACCTTATATCTCATGGTTAAGCAGAAGAAGAAAAACAGGTTTGTGAGTATCTCAGAATATTCCCCTCACAAGTAAAGAAGTGTCCTGGCTCATACTGAGTCAATGCCTTCTCTTATGTTCTCATTCCCTCCTACCTCCTGATGGTTTTTATTTCTTCTTCCATCCTTTTTCTCTCCTGCAACATCAGTCTCTCCCTCTCTACTGGATCATCCAATGGCATACAAATGCTCTAGAGTCTCTTCTTAAAACTAACCAAAATACTTTTGACATTCCTCTTACTCTCCAGTCACTGCCCTATTTATCCACTCTTTTTATTAGCAAAACTTCTAAGAAAGATGACCTACACTAGCTCTCTACTCTTTTTCACCTGCTCTGGACTCTTCAACTCACTCCAAGTAACAGGACATTTTCATTGCTTCATTGAAATTACTCTTGTGAGAGTTACCATAGACAAGCCCACAGTTGAATCCCAAAATGGCATCTTCCTCCTTTTCTTACTGACTACTCAACTTCACAGTGGGTCACACCTCTTGGCACAAGTGCTTCTCTTGGCTCCTATATATCACACTCTCCTTGCTTTCCTACTCTCCCAGTTACTTCTCCTTCTCAGGACCATTGGTTGTTCCCTCTGTTATACCCGATCTATAAATATTAGCACCTTAGAACCTTTCTGGTCTTTCTCCTCTGAGCTTCACCTATACTCTCCTAATGCTAATGGTTCTCATACTTACTCTCCAACTAAGTCTCCTTCCCAACTTGCAGACTCCCCTGTCTAACTGCCTGCCTGACCTCTCCACTTGCATTTCTAACTAGTATCTGAAATTTAGCAGGACAGAAATAGAAATCATGGCTCACCCTTCTCTGTGGACTGTCTATCCATTCAGCTTCTCCACCCCTTAATGTGGGAGGTGCATGTGTGTTGATTTCCTCTCCTTAACGGAGCACATTCAGGCATCACAACAAACCCCAGAGCCATCTTTGCTCTTCTCCATTGTAACCACCCTGCTTCAAGTCGTCACCACCTCCTGCAGGAACTATTTCAATACCTCAGCTTGTCTCCTGGCTCCATCTCTTCTACCCAGTAACCACAATGATGCATAAATGCTTCAAAAACATCACAGCCCATGTGACCTCTCATGCAAAAACCCTTTGGCAGTATTCACTTCATCTTACCATAAAATTCAAAGTTGATTTTTTTCTCAGCTTTATGGAGATATACATATAAAACTGTGCAAGTTTAAGATGTACAATATAATGATTTAATACACATATACTGTATATTAAGAAATGATTACCACAACTCTGTACTAGGTCTTCTTCACAATAATTTTTTTCAGTGATAGTCAAAACTTAAATTTCTGTTTTATTCTATATCTCAAGAACCAAAAATAAATGAACAAATAAATGAATAAATCTACTTGTAATGAATTTAAAATTAGAAAACTTCATTAATGTACTTGAATGAGTATCCCAAACACATGTAGCAAAAATGCCTATTTTTCATTCCAATTTTAGTTGACCAAACTTAACTAAATAATAACATTAGCATCAAGTTTCACAAAGTTAAGGATAAAAGTGATGTTTTAAACTCTATGTTCACATCAAACCTCAAAATTTCTTGTAAATAGCAAAATGGTAGGGAAAAATATTTATTGGGCAACTATCAAATGTCAGTATTATGTTAGAAAGTGTAGGCCGAGAGGGAAAGTGACTTGCCCATAGACACATGGCTAACATTTGTTAGCTGGGACGCAATCTCAGGTCTACTGGATTCTAAAGCCCCTTGCCCTTCTCCATGTGATTGTCCATGAGTGTTTGAAGCCAGTAGTGGGGATCACTGTAGTCATTGAGCTCTGTGCTCTGTAGCAGGCACAGCGCCATGAGCTACACATTCATCATCTCATTTAGTCCCCATGACAGCCCCACATAGTATATGCCATAATTATCACCATTTGCACACAGGGGAATTGTGCTTTTACTGATTGTCCAAACAAAACAGCAAAATACAGCAGGACCAGGATCTGAACTAAGGTCTATGTGATGCTATAATCCAGACGCAGAATCATGCCACTACCTCCACCCCATACACACACAGCTCTAAGACCTCAAAAAGCAACATGCTTTTCTCCCTAGAAGTAGCAGAAGGTATCGGGTGGGCAGAGAGACTGGTGCACAGGAGAGACTCCAGCGAATATACTATGGGAGTTCAGCCAGGCTGAGGGCGGGCTACACCTTTCACATGCTCACCCACCCCCATCAGAGCAGCTGTAAGGAGACCTAGGTGGAAAGCCAGGACCAGAACCTCTATGGTTCAGGGTTTCCCATGCCATTGTCTCTAGGCTTTGGGAGTCTTCCAAAGCCATCCTGTTGTCTGCAGTGAAACATTAGGTTGTCTGTTTCTCAGCCCTTTGTCCTTAAGGTAGATAGGCATCTGTTCTCTCCTATATCTGCCTCCTGGTAGAGCTGCCTCATGACCTCCTATCACTTGGGGCAGATGACTTCCTTCTATTATACCCACATCGTGACATAAAATTCCTCTGTATCCAATGCTCCATGCTTTTCCTGCAGCATAAGGAACATCTGCCTCCTCACACTCAACATCCATGCCCAGAAAGCTGAGTTTGAATCTCAAAGCAACCAGGGAAGGAAGACCCAGAGGTCAGACCATCTTGTCAGGGTCAGGCAGGGTCCCAGGGGAGTGCAGACTTTGGGTGGTGGGGGATATGAGAAAGGCCAACTCAGGACAGTCCAGAGTAGGTGGGCATGTCCCTGGCACCTTCCTGGTCATGGTACCTGCCCTCATCTCCAGGGTTCTCTTTTTCATGTTTCTCATGAGAAGAGTCTCCTCTACTCAAAACATTAGTACAATACTCCTTGACATGCTATGTGCCCTGAGGAACATCACTGCTTTTTCCTGCCTCCTCCTTCATGAAGTGGGATGGGTGGCAACTCTCCTCTCCAATCCTTCTAGCCACATCCACTCCTGAAGTCCTGGCAATTCCCTCTTGGAGAGACAGACAAACACCAGAGACATTAACTAATAAGTTAGCTATGAACTGGAGCTGGGATCAGTATTATCCCTGCCCACTGAGTGGCTCTAGCAGGCTGATGTCTTTCTCTGAGCCTCACTGTGATTCAGTGATATCTTTTAAAAAGACCCTTCCAGTCTTTAGATTAGGTGACCAATGAAAACTGTTTTTAAAAACATGATACTATTCCTCTAGTCAAAGAGATTTGATCACCAAACCTAAAAGTTGTTGCCTGCTTACTTGTCTTCTTTCCCACCTGTAAACTATAATAATCTCCCAGGGAGGCAGCGCTTCCTAGATCAGCTCCCAGACAGACACTGGGGGAAAAATTCCAGGCAGCCTATTCTGTAATTGTTGCTTTCTGATAACACCATACAGCTCTTAAAATAGTTCTCAAGTAGATGCCATGACCCTCAATCATGTTAAGGTGAAGGATAAAGGTGATATGATCAGATCCTGGGGGTAGGAGGGAGATCCTGCTCTCTCAGGAAAGGGTCTGCACTGTGAGTGTCTGGGAAGCAGGCTGCCCCTGTAGCCAGCAAGGAAGCCAGCTCAGAGGAACCATGAAGAAATAAGTTCTGCTAGCACCAGCCCTGCACTCCTGCCCTGCAGCAAATGCAGTGTGCACTCACGTTGCTGACTGACGCACACAGTGGCCAAGGCTCAGTGTCATCTCAGCGCACACTCAGGCCCTCCCCAAGAGAGCCCATCTCTGTCTCCTACACAGCCTTCTCACCAACTCTGTCAAGGCCTCCCTCTCTCTCAAGGCTGGAGAGTAACAGATCTGTAACGTCCCTTCTTCTTTATCAGCCCTGCATCTCCTGCTGTCTTGCTGACCAAGACATGTTCTTCCTGCTAACTGTAATGTGTCTGTGGAAGTCCACTGATTTCTATTGTTTCATTACTTTCTATATCTACCAACTCAATGTGACATACAAGATATTCCAAACATTCATGACCATATACAGAATCTCTTAAAGATTTATTTTCTTGGCACATTCCTTAATCTAACAAGCCCACCCCTCTTTTTTTTAAAATTTTAGAACATTGCATTCTTGGTAACATTCTGCCTCCCATGCCTGGGCTGTAGAAGAAAGTTGATGGGACTAAGACTTAGCAACCAGCAGTTCCAGTGTGACCAGCCACTACGGATTAGTGAAATTAACAATAAAGTTCCATGACACTCAATGGGTCAGGGGAGACATATGGAGCCCACTTCACAGGTAAGTGAGCAGGGGCTCAGTGACTAGTTCAGGGCAGCAGTAGTTCAACTCCTGAATGCAGGCCTTTGCATAAGTCTCAATCCTTTTCATTATGTGAGATTGTCCTAGATACATTCTTAGAAGATAAAACATATATATTATAAATATATAGAGATACATAATAGATAAATGATAGATAGATATAGGTAGATAGATGATAGAAAGATAGATAGATAGATAGATAGATAGATAGATAGATAGATAGATAGAATGAACTAGGGGTGAGGATAAAAGCAATTGTGCAAAAGATACGACATACAGGTGAGAGAATGGGGCCTAACCTATGACAAGGCAGCAAGAAAACTGGAGAAGGATTTGAATGAAGAGCATGAACAAAGAAGAGGAAGCACTGGCCTGAGAGAGTGGACAATGATGAAGTCATCTATTTTGAACAGAAGCACAAGAGAATGTGTGGGGAGAAGCCATTCTGTTTAATGTTGGTCTATACCCTCTGTGCCATCCAAGCAGAGCCCCCAACACTGATTCAGGGGTCATTAGACCATCAGTGGTAATGATGTTGGGATGAGCTGCCTAAAAGCATGAAAAGCAAAAAGGAAAGAACAATGATCTGAGGATTAGCATTTAAAGAGAAGGTTCACAAGAGGCCAATGAAAGTGATGGTGATGGGACAGACAGAGAGGTAGGAGGAGACAGGGAGACAGTGTCTGGGGAGGTGAGAAGAGATTACCCAGTCTGTGCTGGAAAGCTGTGGCAGAGAAACAGCACCACATCTCTCACCTACAGGGCTCCCTCAATACTCCCGCCATCATGGTGCCCCAGTGGAATTAGGGATGGTATGTATCTGGGCATCTAAGCATATTTTCTTACAGTAATTTCCCTGGTAATTTTCGTTCTGTTGGTTTAAATCCCCAAGTTGACATCCTTGGAGCTGGAGGTTAAGGGGGTTACTGGTTTCCTTAGTGAGAACAGTCTCAGTAGACTGAGAACTTGCCTTGTGAGCCCCACAGGACAGCAGGAAGGTAGCTGACAATGATGGGCTATGACACAGATCAGCATATCAGCCATCATGGGCAAAGGATTGGGGTACAGAAATACAGGTATTGGGGTGGGACAGAGGTCTAGGTCACAAGGCTGCCCTCAGAGGTCAGAGCCTCTAGGGTGAGTGGTCAGGACAGCAGTTATGAACACAGTGGCATGCCCACTAGCTGCCTTGCTCAAGCCCACCAATGGCTGCTTTCAATTATAGTTGACATATAATATTACATTAGTTTCAAACATACAACACAGTGATTAGAGATTTATATAACTTATAAAGTGATCACCCAGTAAATTCAGTACCCATCTGACACCATTCATAGTTATTACAATACTACTGACTATATTCCCCATGCTATACACCACATCCCCATGACTATTTTGTAACTACCAATTTGTACCTCAATCTCCTCTCCCTTCACCAGATCCCAAACCTTCCAATCTGACAACCATCAAAATGCTCTGTCTGTCTATGAACTTCCTTCCGTTGTTTGTTTGTTTGTTTGTTTGTTGATTCTGTTCTCTAGATTCCATGTATAAGTGAAATAATATGACATTTGTTTTTCTCTGTCTGACTTACTCCACTCAGTACAATACCCTCTAGGTACATTCATGTTGTTGCAGTTGGCAAGATTTTATTCTCTTTTTATGGCTGAGTAATATTCCACTGTATACATATACTACCTCTTCTTTTTCCATTCATCCATTGATGAACACCCAGGATTCCTCCACATCTTGGCTACTTCCAATACACTATCACCCTTTGGAAATTACTTCCTATGACTATAACAGACATGTCTTGAGGGACAAGAGGTAAACAGGCTGATAAAGTTCACTATAATACCCCTTCTCTAGGAACATAGAGCTGACACCCCAGGGTGTCCCTGCCTGGGTGGGCACCTGAATGAGAGCACCCAATCACACTCTTTCCAAGAACTAAGAGAAGAGCAGAGGTTGGTGCTGGTCCCACGGCTAGGATCCAGAGGGAAGACCAATGAAGTCCTGCCAAGGTTGTAGATGCTTCTACTGCTTGTTTTCCTTCCCATGAGCCTTGGTTGTTCACATCTTTCTCACATTTCCTTAATTAGCCTGGCATCTATCCATTTCACCCCCCACTAGTCTTGCCAACCAGACTGAGTTTCTGTTGCTTGAAAGAAAAAGCTTTTTTTACTTCTCCCCTCCACACTTTTCGCATGCAGCTCCCTCTGCTTGGAATGTCATCCCTAGAAACTGACTCCTCATAGTGGAATTGCATCCAAACTTTAAGGTCTTAAATGCCACCTCCTTCTTGAAGGTTTTCCTGATTTTCCCACATGGACATGATAATTCCTTAGAGCAGGAGTCCCCAGTCCCTGCTCTAAGGTTAGCGGCAGGTGAGCAAGTGAAGCTTCATCTGTATTTTCCACCATTCCCCAGCTCTAGCATCACCACCTCAGCTCCATGTCAGGCATTAGATTCTCATAGGAGCACCGACCCCTAGTGCCAAAACATTGAGGAACACTGCTAGACCACCTTTACCCATCATATGCACTTATCTTACTCAGTCTGGTGGTCTTAGGTAATTATCTTTAACCAGCTTTCTTAACTAGAATTGCAGGTTCTGTGTTAACAGAATCCAGGCCTCATTCTTTTCTGAATCTGCCAACGGGGTTTACCAGACCTCATCTGTGAGAAATGCCCAATGAGGTTGTGTAATGGAATGGAGATACATGGAGAGATGATTGGACATGCAAGTAGAAATGAATTTAAAGTTCTCGCAGACTTTTTAATGGCTGGGACCAGCCCTGGTACGTGCAGGGTAGAGGCGCAGACATGGAACCAGGAACCTGTGTGAGACTGGTATTCAGCTCCAAATATACTCATATACAAGACTCTCTGTGTGACCTCCAAATTCCTGCTAACACAGGCATTGGGGCCATCTCTCTACTCCAGAGAAAGCATCCATCACAGGATCACAGAGTCAGAGCAGCTGCCCTCCCAGAAGGACAGAGGGACTTATTGCCTCACCTATCCGAATGATGAGATCTCTGGCCTTGGGACTGTGTTCAGTCCTCTGGGAGGCCCTCATGCTTGTCACATGAGCATCTCTGGCCACAAGGGCACTTTTGAGAAGAGTCTTGGGTATAGGCTACCTTAACAACCTGAGAAAGTTCTTGGCCAACAAGCCTGGGCTCAGGACCCTGAACCTCAGGGGACATGCTAAAAGCTTAGCTACCAAGGTTTGAGGTAAAGAAGTAGGATGTGCAGCCATTAGCTGCCAGGGAGGATTGCAGTGAAAGGATTCCCCCCAAAACTGCTACCTGGAGAACCAGCCTGGTCACCGTGCAGCCAGTCTGGGTCTGTGATCCACTCCTGACCCACACAGGGCCTGCTCCCAGACTGTTTCTAGGCCTTTGCCCTTTATCTCAGATCTTTCCGGGCGGCCAAGTAGTTATTTCCAAGGCCTGACACCAGTAGAGTAGGGCGATCTGCTGGGCTTCCGAGGAAGGAGCGCCTTCAGTTACAGGAGCACGGCTGTTTGGTTTAAAATCCCCATAAAAGCAGTAAGGCTCATTTCCTATATTGGGTTGTATTTACTAATTACTGTCCCGAAGGGAAACCTAGCGAGGAGAGAAGAGAAGGCAGTCCCAAAGCCTTCATCTGCACATTTAAAGAAAGTATGATTAAAAAGCACACCCTGTGCATTTCCCTGAAACACACCTGCCATTGGTGGACATTTCTGAGGAACACAAAATGGAATCACTTGAAAAAATTATTAGTTCAGCTTGAAAGTAATTGCCACTTATTTTGTTTATAAGGCAAGCTCTGCTGGTGACATCAGATTAGACTTAACTACATCCTGTTTTTGATGCTAACTAATATTTGCCCTAATACTAAACATAAATAAGTAAGAATTTCTCCTGAGACACTACAGATATTACATCTTTAATGGGACCTAATAGTCAGAGGCATCCAATTGCCCTGCTGTGGGATTATAATTATGTGCACTCCTTTTCCCCCTTTTAAATTTCACGAACAGAGAGGAGCACTCGAAGCCATTAGCCTTTCTCCAGAAACATGAGCTAAAAATAAAACCGCTCATGTGCAAACTCCATGTCATCCAGTCCAGAAGATGATGGCATTCTGAACCCACCTTCAAATGCACTGCCTTTCCCAAGGCTTCCTGATAAGTGGCTGATGCCACCAGTTGCTGGTAGGAGGCTGGGCATTTGAAGGGAGGCACGACTCCGCTGAGGCTGGGAGTCTCAACATCAGGTGGCCCCTGACCTCTGAGACATGCTCCTACAGTCTCCTGGGTGCCTCTGGCTTTCTCCCACTAGTTTATGCAGGGAAAACATCCTCTGGTTTGATCTGGGAATTATTCAGTTGTTTTTTTTTCTGTGAGGATGTCTGGTGGTAAGGGCTCAGAGACCTGCTTTGAAGGACAACTGGGCTACATGAACGAACAGCCAGAGCTCTAAATAAGAATTTATTCAGGTCTCTAACCCAGGACCTGTTCTTCTACCCTGCTCCACCAAGCTGCTGAGACTCTGGAGCCCTGAGACAAGAACCTTGGAGGCTACTTTGAGAAAAGGACTAGAGATAACCTCAAGATGATGGAGGCCAGATTTTGTGAAAAGAGAATGTTGGAACCTGGGCTGTTGGGGAACTCACCCACACAAGCTTGGAACAACAGATTAAGAAGTAGTGTGCCTGAAGGACCGGAAGCTACAGGAGCAGGCAGACCCTGAACTAGGGCAGAAGGGGCCAGAGCAAAGCAGCCAGGCTCCAGGACCTTCCTTGCGGGCAGGGGCAAAAAGCTTGGAGGAGAGAATCAGGGATTGTGTTTGCATCTGCTTTCTTATCCCTTTTTCGGGAGTCCTAGAGCCTCTGTGGGTCAGCCATGAACATGGTCCTCAAGAGGACCTTTTTGAAAGCCAGTGGACATATCCCAAACACGCCCCCTTCCAGACATCTGAATATGACCTCTTTCCATATTCCCCACCTTGGCTCCTCAAATGATCTTAAGTAGATCTTCTTCTGTTTGGCTTTCTTGGGCCCAAGGAATTCTCCAGGCCAAGAAAGCCTATCTCTAGGCATGGCCTAATGGCTTGGACTCTGCCAAGCCTTTTCTGGCTTCTCATCTCTCTGGCTCTCCATCAAACTAATGGCCTTGGTTAATACTTCCTTCTGCACCTGACATCAAGGTACTCAGTAAGCAGTATTACTTTTATTATTATTTTATAATAGATATGGAAGAAATGTGTGGGTCATGGATAATACATGACACAGGAACTCAGAGGGGAGACAGATTACTGAGAGTGAGGGGAGACTCACAAAGAAGCAGATGGGACCCAGGAGAGTGGGAAGGGCATTCCAAGCCATGGGTCACCTTAGAAATACTATGTGGACTATATGGTTCTAGCAAGAGGAATGGAGGGGAGTAGACATGGAAGAAAGGGAAAGAGAAGGATGAGGAGGTAGAGAAGGTGATTCAAGAGAGGACTACAAATGTTAGGCTAAGCTATCTAGATTTTAGTTCCACTCTCAGTGAGTGACTGCAGAGACTCTTTATACCTTGGAGTGACATATGTCACTGGAGATAATACTGAAGTGGAATTAGAGAGTGATAGGTATGTTTATTTTAATTCTCTTCTTTTCTATGAAGGAATTTAACTGGCCACACACATTCCCAAAATAAACTCCTCAGTCTCTGAAAACGTCAATGTGCTCTCAGGAGGAATAGCCAAGAAGCTACCTGAGAAACCAGATTAAAGTCTTTCACATGGATAATGCCATTTGACTGTAGCTTACTACTGATATTGGTATAAACTTTCATTCTTACATATTTATATTTTTAATTACAAGTATATTGTAACATTACATAACGTGTGAGAGGAGATGTGCTATTCACACAGATTTAGAAAATCAGTTTTGTCATCTGAAGACAACGAATCTAGTCAATACTCACAAATGGCTGTAAGTCCACTAGGTGAAAAGTTGACAGGGAACTTTATAAAAAGCTGATATCACCTGTCAGTGGGGACTGATCAATCACCCATCATGCATAGTAGTTCCACCAGACATGATACTCCTTATAATATGATGTAATATAAAAAACACAACACCATCTAGCAAGGGTTCCTCCCAAAACAATACAACACTGAATATAAACATGAATAAGTGTCTCAGTCTAATTGCCAGTTTAAGGAAACCTGGGGAATAGAGAATTATGTTCAAAAACATCTTTAGGATAAAATCGGCCAAATTCGGAATGGAGAAGATTCATGGGATAGATAAGTTTTTCCATAAATAAATGGCAAAAGGGGTGTTATTATGTATTATTTAAATAGCTTTAAGAGACTAATCACCAAACTAATGTGTGCAATTTGTTTGGATCCTGATTAGAACAAGTCAACTATAAAAAGACATTTAATAGAAAATTAGAGGAAACTGAACATAAATGAGATAGTAGATAATGTTAAGAAATCATCATTAGTAGCCAAAATGGTGGCAATTATTAACTCCAATGTCCCAACATAACCTGCAAAAGGAAGGAAAGAAGGAGGAAGGAAGGGGGTGGAGAAAAAGAAAGAAGAAAAGAAAAATAAAACTACACAAACCCCATACTCCACAGAATTAGAAGACAGAAAATGTCTATATTTAAAATTACTTGTTAAGCAAATAAACAAACATTTTGACTAATGTAGCTAAATCTATTATTATGTTTATTAAAGATTTTTATTAAGTAAATATTGCAAAAAGTTACTAATTGTAAAATCTAGGTGGTGACTTAGTTTATTACCCTCTCCACCTCCATGCATGTTTGAAATTTTTCATAATCAAAAGAATTTTTTTAAAGGTCATTCTTTATTCCATAGACATCACTCCAAAGATTGAAAAATAATACTATTTTATGTATTCTATTCTAGTTTTTGGTAAGATGCATATATTTTTGTTGTACACATCATTTAAATCCTGTCCATTTTGCTTTTCATGTTACCAAAGTATTCATAATTGGCTCTTTGATGACCACATATTAATTCATCAGCCAGATAATATACTAGATCATTCTCTTGTTGTTGAACTTGAAGCTTGCTTATACAGTACACTTAAAGATATAATGCTTTTCCCAATTTAAGAACTTTTCTTAGGAAATATTTTAGAAGTGAAATTGATGGATTGTGGGCATGATCATGTTTATGAATCTTGAAGCATTTTGCCAAATTGCTTTCCAAAAATTAGTACCAATTTATACCATTTGAGACTAACCATTGAGAGTTAGCGTTAATTTTTTAACTGGTGCTGGGGTTATGTCATTTGCATCTTTCTGATTCTTCCTTTGTGAGTTATTCCATCTTTATGTCTCTGATGAAGTCTTAATGTTCTTCAAAATCTTCATGAGCTCTTAGAGTAATAAAGATGTTACCTTTCATAACATGTTTGCCTCAAATGTTTTTCCTGAAATTTCAATTTAAATTAAAGAAGAATGTGTGGCTATGTCTTAGTAACTAGATAGTCATCACACACACCATCTCTCACATTCTTCCTAAGAAGAGTTTCATGTCCTGGTGAGGCATTCATTTGTTACATTTATCCAGAACATAAAGTTTTATAAAATGACATTCTCTTCAGATAATTTTCCAAAGACTACAAAACATACCAAAGATCCTGTCTCTGTCTTTATGATCAAAATAACTAGCTTTAAAAATGGCTATTGTTGTCTTTGTATTGTTTTCTTAACAACCAAATCTGACAATCTAATGACTAGTAGAAGTAGGACATTATAGGAGCCAAATGAAGCTAATCCATAGAAAAAAAAAAGATGACACGATTTTATTTCCAAAGGAAAAAGATGTAGATCTATTTCTCTAGAAATGAATTTCTAAGTAAATCAATCTGAAACTACAATAGAAAAGAATGTCAAGGTCTGACACCCACAATGTCCCAGCAAGCAGTTCCTGTATGAATCAGCCACATCATCATCTGGTGTGTGGCCCTCCCTTCCCTGGCATCTAGGTCTACCATCCCAGGGCCTATCTGCCTCAGTCTTGGTCTTGCTTCTTCCTCCCATTCTTAGCTCTGCAGTATATATTAGACAATCAAGCACTAATGCATGACCAGGTTACTGCTGATATGGAAAGCAGAGCTTTCATCAGAAAGGGTGTCTCTAATAGAATTCTGTGACAAGCAGATGGGGCAGGCTTCATAAGTCAGACTACTTCTCTACATCAACAGAGCCTCCCTGAGACAGAAGCAAGTTGCTACCAATTGGATCACAGTGCTGGTTCTGGTCAGAGTCAGCTGAACATTATATTAATGTTGCCTGGGCACCAAAGCTAGGTTGGGCACCACGTTTTGCTAATAATTTTTATATTGGCTGCCCCAGGCACAACTTCTATCCACATCAGAAGCATCTTTGTGAGATGTATGAAGCCACAATTGGAAATTTTCTGTTACGCATCTCTCTCTCTCCTTTTCCTTTAACCCTCCCAGAATCAGCAGACTACAGCCACCTGCTTTACTGGAACAACCACACCACCATTTCCATGTTGTCTAAGACTGCTGATGCACTACATGTCAAAGCTGAATACTTGAGACAAATAGAATGGATCACAAAGCCTAAAATATTTACAACCTGGCCCTTAAGAAATAAGTGTGCAACTTTTGGTTGAAATCTCCCCTATTACTACTACTGCCCACTCCTAGATTTTCCCAGGGACCACTCAATTTGCCACTCCCTTCTTATTCAGGAGAGCAATTTACTATTTTCTGGTTTCTGCCTTTAAACTTACACACCCAAATCAATACTATATTTGAGTCTATGGAAGCCATTACACAGAGCATGATAATTGTTTACACTCAGCAAACAAAAACTTCTAGTTAGTACACCTATGCTTCTTAGAAGGCAGCAAGGGAGTAAATAAAAGGAAAAATCAGCATGGTACTGGCATAAAAGATATATTGATCAATGGAACAGAATAGAGAGCCCAGAAATAAATCTATGCCTATGCACTCACTTAATATATGACAAAGGAGGCAAAAATATACAATGGAGGTAAAGACAATCAATAAATAATTCTGGGAAAATTGAACAGATACATGCCAAAAAAAAAAAAAAACTGGACCACCTTCTTACACTGTATACTGGAATAGACTCAAAATGGATTAAAGACTTAAATGTAAGATTCTAAACTATAAAACTTCCAGAAGAAAATATAAGCAGTACATTCTCTGAGATTGTTAATAGTAATTTCTTCTCAGATATATCTCCTTGAGCAAGGGAAACAAAAGAAAAATAAACAAATGAGACTACATCAAACTAAAAAGTTTTTATGCAGCAAAGGAAGCCATTAACAAAACAAAAAGACAATCAGCTGAATGGGAGAAGGTATTTGTTTATGATACATCTGAAAAGAGATTAATATCCAAAATACATAAGAACTCATACAACTCAACAACAAAAAAAACAAACAATCCAATTAAAAAATGGGCAGAAGATCTGAACAAATATTTCTCCAAAGATGAAATATAGATGGCCAATAGACATATGAAAAGATGCTCAAGGTCATTAATCATCAGAGAAAGGTAAATTAAAACCACAATGCGATATCACCTCATACCTGTCCGAATAGCTATCATCGATAAATCAAAGAACAAATGTTGGCGAAGATGTAGAGAAAAGGGAACTCTCCTACACTATTGGTGAAATTACAAATTGGTACAAGCTCTATGGAAAACAGTCTGGAGTTTTCTCAAAAAATTAAAAATAGATATAACTTTTGACCCAGCAATTGCACTACTGGGTATTTATCCAAAGAAAACCAAAACAATAATTCATAAATATCTATGCACCCCTATGTTCATGGCAGCATAATTTACAATAGCCAAGATATGGAAACAACCTAAATGCCCATCAACAGATGATTGGATAAAGAAGTTATGGCTCATATACACAATGGAATATTACTCATCCATTAAAAAGATGAAAGCCTACCATTTGTAATGACATGGATGGACCTAGAGGTTATTATGTTGAGTGAAATAAGTCAGACAGAAAAAGATAAATACCATATGGTTTCACTTATATGTGGAATCTAAGGAACAAAAAGAATAAACTAATCAAAAAGAGACTCAAAAATATAGAAGACACTCTGGTGACAGCCAGAGGGGAGGGGATTTGGGGGGCTAGGAGGAAAGGTTGAAGAGTTAAAAAAGTACAAATTAGTGGTTGATAGGTGGTCACAGGGATGGTCACACCATAGGGAATGTAGTTAGCATTAATGTAATGGCTAGGTCGAGAGCCAGAGGAGAGAAAGAGCAATTAGGGAGATCATTTTATAAACGATGTAAATGTCTAATCAATGTACTATATACTTGAAACTAAAAATAAAATAAAATTTAAAAAATAAATAAATACAATAAATAAAAAGCACTTTGATTTTCTGCAATATATGCTACCTCATATAATATATTTATTGGCATGATCAGCCTTTACTGGAATGACTTTCAATGGCTTAACACAATGGAATAAAATCCCTGAACTCCTCTCAGCCCTTCTGACCTCAGCCATTGGAATGTGGCTGCCCTGAGGTATGGAAGGAGGTCTGGGGAGGTCAGGCTGGGGTACAAAAGAAGAAAAAGCTTAAGGAGATTTAGAAGATGAGAAGAGAGAGCTAGGCTGCAGGTCCATTGCAAATTCAGGTAATTTCAGCTCTACCAACCAGGTGAGTTGAGGTTCTAAACAAATAATCACTATTGGGAAAGACAATGAAGGGTAAGGTTGAATCTGGCAATCAAGTCAGTCCTTTAACACCAAGAACTACTTGTACTCAACTTTTCTAGCAACACTAAGCAGAATTGGGCCACAACCAAATATTCCAACCCAGATTTTCTCCTTAACAAACAAGAAAATATGCTTGGCTTCATTAGTCATTATGGAAATGCAAATCAAAACCAAAGTAAGAGACTACTTCACATCCAATAGGAAAGCCAGAAGCAAAAAGTCAGACAACAATTGTTGGTGAGGATGCAGAAAAAATAGAATCCTCATGTGCTTCTGGTGGTAATGCAAAATGATGCAGCCACTTCAGAAAAGAGGTAGTTTCTCAAATGATTAAACATAGAGTTACCATATGACCCAGCAATTCCATTCCACTTTATAACCAAGAGAAGTGAAAACATATGCCCACCCAAAAACTTACACTCAAATGTTAATAGCAGCATTATTTATAATAGCCAAAAAGTGGAAGCAACCTAAAAGTCCATCAACTGATAAATGAATAAATAAAATGTGGTATATCTGTACAATGGAATATTACTCAGCCATAAAAATGGATAAAATGCTGCAATAAACTACAGTATGGATGGAACTTGAAAATGTGCTAACTGAAAGAAGGAAGTAACAAAAGACTACATATTATATGATTCCATTCATCTGAAAGTCCAGAATAGGGAGATCTATAGAGATTAAAAGTACATTAGTGGAGAATGAAGACTGGAGACTAAGAGAGCAATAGTAAGAGTATGGATTCCTTTTAAAAGTTATGAAAATATTCTAAACCTGATTATGATGATGGCTGCCTATATCTGTGAATATACACTTTATATGGGTGACTTGTGTGGTATGTGAATTATATCCAATAAAGCTGTTTAAATAAAAAGTAGATATGGACATAATCAGGAGAGAGAGAGAGAGAGAGAGAGAGAGAGAGAGAGAGAGAGAGAGAGAGAGAATATATATCATTTAAAATTTGAAAAAACTATAAACCATCTGTAATTTTTATCTCTGAAAAATTATATAGGAGGGCATTTGTTTTATTTTCACTATAACTTGTTTTGTTATAGTAAAAGTTATATAAATTTTGCTCCCAAATTTGCAAATGCAGACAAATTCTCTGGATAAGCAGTATTGAGGGTCCACATTCTGAAGAGTCAACAAGGACTTGAAAAGGAATGGCCAACAATTGGGATCATAATGCTCCTTCAGGGTTTATTAAAGGGAGCAAACACCGCATTCAATTCCCCCTATTATTATGGCTAATTTTATGTGTCAACTTGATGAGGACATAGAGCCCAGATATTTGGTCAAATATTATTCTTACTATTTCTGTAAAGGTGTTTCTGGATGAGATTTAAATTTAAATAGGTGGACTTTAAGCTAGGCGGATTGTTCTTCATAATGTGGGTACCACATTTAATGATCTGAAGGCCAGAATAGAACAAAAGATGGACTACTATAAGCAAGAAAGAATTCTGCAACAGATAGCTTTTAGATATAAACTACAGCATTAGCTCTTCCTGGGTCTCTAACACAATGACCTTCAGACTTGATCTGCAGCAGCAGCACTTCCCTGGGTCTCTAGCCTACCAGCCTACCCTTACAGATTTTGAACTTGCCAGTTGTCATAATCATATGAGCCAATTTCTTACAATAAATAAACATGTGTATATATACATATATATATATATATGTATGTATATATACACACACATACTATTAGTTCTGTTTCTCTGAAGAACCCTGACATACGTACATCCATACGTCCTCACTCCAGCTGACCTTAAACCCCTTTAAATTCTATATAAGCAGATGGCCAGGACTAGGGAGGAAGAAGAGATGTGTCAGAAGGGATCTCTCCCCACCGCCATCTTGGGGAGGAGGATGTCCTTCTTGCCGCCTAAGCCAAGTAAGAGAGGGGTACTTCAAGGGATTTTAGTATCTAAAGAGAGAGAGAGAAGAGAGAGAGAGAGAGAGAGAGAGAGAGAGAGAGAGAGAGATTGGTCCCTCATTTTATGGTTGTATATTTGCTTAGAATTGTTCATCCGTCCTACACCTACCCGAGCCAGAAAAACAGAATGGAAAGATGTAGCCAAGAAGAGGATGACAGCAAAGCAGCGCACACTTCTGTATCTGAACAGCAAAAAATTATGAGTTTTTGTGTGTCAAACAATGCTCCAAAAGGTGGCCAGGCTTGAGCTAGCTTGTTGATGTGCCACCCAAGAGCTTAGTCCACCACGAGATAGGATGCCAACAGAAAGATACCATTGGTGGAGCTAAAGGAGAGGGGTGAATGAAGTTGTACCGGAGCTGGGTTTCCCACCTCAGGATAGGCCCTACAGAGGGGCCCCTGAAGAATTCACACACGCCAAGATGTGAACACCAATCACACCAAATGAATTAACAGTGACTTGACACTAGCCAGAAAAACAAGATCATTACACAACAGACAGGACACAGTCTGTCACTTATGTAGAAAGTATTTGTCTTTTTCCTTAGCTATCCCTTCTTGCCCCAACTCTAAAGGAGGAGAACCAAAAGTGGGTGAGATAAGAGAGGTGAAAGATGGAATCTGGGTATGTGGTGGGCTCATGTGACCTCATGGCAGCAGGGAAGAGGGAGCCTTGGACCCAAGCTGAGTCCTCACCAACCTCTGCCACAGCCTGGCTGAACAGGTCTCTACATGGGGCTGCTGTCCACCGGGTAGCTATTTATCCCATTTGGCTTTGAGGTTCTGAACTCTGGATTCCACCATTTTCATTTGGCCTTGAAGTCTCTACATATGAAAGCTCCTAGAACCCTCCAACCTTGTGCTGACCACTGCCCCTCAGAACTCATGTCCTCTCACCAAGGCACACAACACTTCTGTATCCTTGACCTAGGATGGAAACATTGCTATGCTTCCTTTTCCTCCCAGGTACACAGCCAAACTACATTGTTAAGCCTATCCTATTCTCTCTCTCTCTCTCTCTCTCTCTCTCTCTCTCTCTCTCTCTCTCTCTCAGTGGTACATGTGTGTGTGTGTGGGGGGGGTCATATAGTAAGTTCTGGTTAAAGATGCAGGTGGAAGTGGTGCACTTGCCAATCAGACCCCTGAAATATCTTGTGCGATCCCTCCATCAGGCTTTCTTTTTTTTTTTCTTGCTTGTTTTGGCTGGTCAACAGAGATGATACAGCAGGGAACTCAGAGCTAGGGGAGCCACAGAGCCACTAATTGGAAGAGCATGGGTCCCCATATGATTTTTTGGCACCCTCTGGCCGGGGACCCTACCTCTGGCTCATCCACCCAGCTGCTACTTCTGCCAGTGGTAATGAATTAGTACTTATCCTTTCTCAAGGCCCATAACCTCCTGGATAACATGTAGGAGAGTGAGCTAGAAATTTCTGATATTTGGGGAACTGAGAAATGTCTCTAAGCTTCCCTACCCCTACAACTTGTATCTCCAAGAAGGGAAAGGTAAAGACTGCATTTGACCAATTTGTGCTACCTCCTTCTCTCTTCTCCCTCTACAGCCCACCAGAGTAGATGGGATGAGTGTTTTATTTCCTTGTCCTGTGTTGCAGGGTCTATGCTTATATCATATCATGAGTTTCTCTACCCCATGTGTTTTTGGAACCTCGATGTTTGTGTTGACTGGGACTGGCTGCTAATGTTTTAATGGGGGCTTCAAGAATGTATAAGAAGCTATCTCTCTCTACACATTATGGCTCTTGAGACTATTATCCTGTTAGAGAGTCAAAAAGCATTTAATTTCAAAAGTCAGAGCTGGTATTCTAGCTAACATCTACCTTCTGCCCAAAGCACTGAAGCTTATAGTTACAATGGGAGTGCAGCAGATTCTAAAAGTTGGCCCTAAAGAAAATTCCCTTTTCACTAGACTTCCTATTCTGTAGAGATAGGGGCTAGGCAGTTCATTTCCAGGTAGAGTTCCACATGTGACCTAGCATCTGCCAAGCTGACACTCCTACTCTAGACTTGGAAAATGAAGTGAATGACAAGAGGCTCTGGCCACACAAATGGTACCTTCCAGAAAGCTTGATTTCAGAAACTGCTGGCTTGTCTCAGCAGTTGAAATGGGATTCTGAGTGCCTGGTGTCATAGGTGTCAATCAGGGTGGCAGCAACAATAGTATTTTGCTAGAACAGTCCTGTGTGTGTTTGGACAATTTCCTGGCTGTGTGGCAGCCAAGTTTATTCTTTGGTTTCTCAAGAGATTCTGTAAACAAACTAACATGATTTTTAAATCTCCTTTCTGATTAAACTAACTAGTATGGATTTTGTTGTCTGCTGGTAAGAACTCTGTCCAACACAGGTGGGGAGCCCAGGGCCTGAATAGTTACTGGATTTGAAAATACTTCAAAAATATTATCTCCTTTAAACATGTTCTCTGAATGCAAGCTAAGTGAATTTACAAGTATCTTGCTGAAATTGTGAGGAAGCAATATCAAAAGTTTCTAGAGAGGAAAGGATGGTAAGTGGAAATTAATTATAAACTTTCTGTTGTTACCAATCTATGATGTGTAAGAGGCCAACCCTTTTGTCTTTATTTAGCATGCAGTCTTCGTTTTATTGTACTGAATGTAAATATATATATACTGAATGTAAATATATATATATATATATATATATATATATATATATGTATGTATAAGTGCTTCACGGGTTCCTTTATGGCCTCAAGTCTCAACCCTATTTTTCTCAGAAGCTTTTCAACAGTGGGGTTTCCCTACTAGTGAAAGTTTTCAGAAAAATTCACCATTAGGCTGGGCAGAGAACTCCTAGCCACCACATTGTCAGAATGTTTGCATCCAGTAAATCAATTAAGTTATGGTCTGGTGATTACAAGCGTTAATCTAATTGACCAGAAGATGTTAAAGTTCTTTCCAGCCACAGTATTTTACACTTCCATAAATACCATTTCTAAGGCATTGAAGTCTTGTTTCGCCATCCAGAGTGCAAGCATTTATCTGGCCAGGACACTCTTCTTAGAAAGTTTCTGTGATTGCCACACAGATTATCCTATATGCAGAGTCTATGCCAGCACCCCAGGAAGGGAATCTGGGACTCACAGGCATCTGTATGAGCTCTGAGATGATGGAGTACTTTGGAAAGTAGCGTGGTTTCACTAGACTTCTAGAAAAAGAAAAAAGACAAATTAGCTCTCCACAGCCAGTTTGTGGGAAAGTCCCACAAAGGACAGGAGAGTATGACCCAGTACAGTGGACAGGAGCTCTCAGTCTCATGATGTTAAGTCAGCTCCAGCACCAGTGCTTGGGGGCAGTGCCCATGCGAATTGCTTCATTCCATAGAGCCTGTAAGATTTTTATGAGAATTAACAAGCAATCTATGAACATGAAGGCATTGCAAAGGCGATCCGAAGCAATGGTTGTTGCTTGGTAGCAAATGGCTTGAGTGAGGAGCAGCTCATCTGCTTGTGTTTCAGACATGCTCTAAGGGGCTTCAGTATGTTAAGACTGGTGTGGTTTATGAAGCAAAAACATTTGTTTCTCTGATCGGTGGATGCCTAAAAAGTCTAAGATCAAAGCACCAGAAAATTTGATGTCTAACGAAAAGCCTGCTTCCTGGTTCATAGACAATAGTGTTTTCTTGCTGTTTCTGGCAGAAAGGGTAAGGTTGCGGCAACTCTCTATTGTCTCTTTTAGAAGAGCACTAATCCCATTCATGAGGGCTTCACCCTCATGACCTAATCACCCCCAAAGGCCCCACTTCCACATACCATAACATTGGTGATAAGGTTTCAACATATGAATTTTGGGTGGACACAAAACTTTAGTCTCTATCACTAAGAAAACACACTGTGGACTTCTCAGAGCTGACAGATTAACAGTGTGCAAAGTTGGGTCTTCAGGTTCTTGCCTGCTGAAGATGTGATGATGCATACAGCAATGTGAAGGATCATACCACCCCCTTACTTAGATGCCCTCAGAAGTGTTGCAGGGGGCATCAAATCCCAACCTTTCATCTGGGTTTAGAGATCTGTGTGAGTGGTTCCTGTTTTCCTTGTCTAGCTCATCTCCTCTCCATTTTCTTTCTTACTGCATTACAGTGGTATTCTCTTGGTTCTTTGGGCATTCTACAGTCCTCCCTTCTCCAAAGCATTTGCACATACCATTCTTTCCTTTTAATACATGCTTGCCCCTACTCACTGTCTGTTCCTTCATTCTTTATCTTTCTTGTTCATTGTAAAATCTTTCACTCCTGAAACTGTGCCTGGCTCATAGTAGTTACTATTGTTTCCCATAGGCTTGTCTGTGTCATTTCTGAAACTGAAATTTGTCTGTGCCATGACAGTGATAAGAGGTTTGTAATTAACAAATACTAAGCCTTTATTTTATGCCAGGTTCTCTCCACTTAATACTTCTGATCTTCACAACTCACTGGTTTTTCTGTCTGTAATTGATAATCAGGACCTCAAGTTTCAGGATTATTAAGAAATTTGCTTAGTCATACTTCTTGTAAGTTGACCAAAGCCAGTGTTTCTCTCTTCATGCTAAAGTAGTTTGTAGATTGAGAGTGTGCCTGGTAGCGTCACCAAGGTCTTAAATTAAAGCGATCCTTTGCAGGGTGCCTCATTGGTGAATTGGGGTGGGTTGATGACAAGGTTGTAAGAAATGAAATCCTGCTAGTTTATGGATCAGAGGCAGAGCCACCATGTTGGGTCACCCTGGGCAAGGCCACCAGTCTGTCTCTCCTGACCTCAGAAACCTCATCTACAGGCAGGAGAACATTGCGACTGAAATTTTCTGACAGCTCCAGAGAGCTGGGAGAATTAACTAATAAATGATTGGAAGCACTTGGCAAATGTAAAGTGCTATATAAATGCTTAATAGTAACAACCACCCTGTCAGGCATCCAGGGCTGCTTTTGAGCCCTGTGGTCTCTGTGTAATGATACTGAACCCTAGAAAGTGCTTTACAAATAGTAAATAATTCATTCTTGGGGCACCCCAGGGAAGGGAGAAAGTATTCCTCTTACTTTAGAGGAATTGAGATTCAACATTTGCTGGGGTTGCTCAGCCAGGAGCCTTTTGCAAAGCCAAGTTTGGATTGCCATGGCCTTCTGGGTTGGGCAAAGCTGGGCCCAGCTGCACAGGGCTGAGAGTGAGCCTGTGCTACTTGGGCTTCAGGCATTTGTCTGTCAGGCTCTGGAGCTGAAGGCTGTGGCTTGGAAGAATGAGAGGCACAGGGAAATGAATAAACAGCTATAAGTGGAAAACCTACAGTGGTTTCTTGCTGTTATAGCACTTGGCCTTGGAGTAGGTTGGACACTTACAGGGACTATAAGATAGGAAGCAGCCAAGAAGAGAAGATTACAGTGCTGGGTGGGTGGAGCGAGAGGACACTGAATTCAGCCACCTCCACATAAGATCTGGGGAATCCCTCCTCCTCAGCCCAACAGGCCTTGAAAGGGGGTTTCTTCAGGCCTGGCTCATAACCTGACCCTGGCCAGGGAAACAGAGAAAATAGGAGAGGCCAAAATACCTGGTGTCAGAGCAGGAACCCACTCTTCAGAGAGGCTGCTGCACTGGGCTCAGGCCCAGGGATGGTTTTACTAAGAGATGCTGGGTGTTAGAACACTCCTTACTTTAGGGGCTTGACTGAGGAGTCTCAGAAAAGGACCTCCAGGTCTTGTTATCTCAGTTTTTCACTGTCTCCCTCCTCTGATACCCTAGAGATGACTGGGTTTCTGCATGCTGACTGGGTTTCTGCACCCTGAGAATAGGGATCAAAAAGATGCCCATTGTCTTCTTAGGAAGCCTGAGTGTCAGACTTGACTTAAGTTTCCTTTACTGTTTGCAACATTGCAGATGCAAGTAAGAAATCTTAGACAAGATGAGAGGACTCCAAACTTCTCCAAAGTAGGGCCCTGAGTTAATTGAAGATATTAATAACTCCAGCTCCCCACCAACATGCTTTTTGACACAAGACAAACCACTTAACTCCATTCCTAATGATAAAATGCAGAAAACCATCATTGTCACTTTGCCGCATCCTCCCACCCCACCCCGTAGAGGGCAGATGTCCTAACAAGGTAATAGGCTCATGATTCACAGTTCTCCAATATCGGATCACTCCCTGATGCTAGCACAGGGCTTATGTTGCTCTTCCCAGGCCCAAGGGTGGCATTTGGCACATCCAACAGCCAATAGGCCCACCTACAGGTCAGTTAGAAACCTTCTGGCAGGTGGAATTTTTATTGTTGTTTTCCCCTAAAGAGTGGGACTGGAAGGTAGCAAATGGATCTTACTTATCCTCACAGCAGATGAAGAGCTTGAGGTTCAGAAGAGTTAAATAGTGTCCTCAAGGTTGCTCAGCTGGCCAAACCTGATTCATTAACTGTGTACCTATACCAATCCCAGCACTCCTTGCAGAGACCGGATACACAGTGGCAGAGCAAAAAGACCATGAGGAACAAATGGAAAGTGGGGCCCCTCCTGCAGGGAACAGCTGCAGTACCAAGAGCAAGGGCAGCCAGATGACCTCATTCTTCTACCAGGAACCAGAAGAGGGAGAAGAAAGAAAGAGCAGGAATGATCAGATTATTTCCAGGTAAAATAAAAATTGAGGTAAAGAAAAGAAAAATTATTCAACATGTCAAAGAGCGTCATTTGTTATCCATTCCATGACTACATGTTCATTAAATATATTGCATGTACCAAGGACTGTGCTGGGCACAGGGAGATAGTGGTAGACTGTCAGGCAGGTGCTGTTCTCAGAACCTGTAAGGAATAAAGAGAGATGAACAATGAAGAGCTAAATGAGGGACAAATTAATGGATCAAAATGGTGGGGAGTTCAGAAGAAAACAAAGGATGCATGCCTTAGAGAAACCACTTTAGGAGAGAACGGTGGAGCTCACAGAAGAAACTGTTCAGGGTAAATGTGTAACACTCATGAAGCTTTACCCTCAGAATCACATGGCACAGTAGATAGAAAGCACTGAAAGGAAATAAAGGACTGAGAGGAAAATATTTGTTATAGATTTTAACATATATCTTTTAACCTTCGACAAACCAAGTAGTTAAAAATAAGGGAGAATGAGAATGATAATTAACAAGATTGGATTAATGAGTAGAATTTAGACTTTGTGCCCTATAGAGAATATTCCCCTTTATCAAACATCCTGGGATATTTATAAAAGACACAAAAACCTAAAAAAGGAGAAATTATATATACAGTAGTCTAAAACAAAGTACAACAAAATTAGAAGGTGATAAAGTTTAAATAAATAAAATTTTACTACATAGAAATAAAAAGAGGGAAAACTCTTAACTAACTAGAATCATAAGTGGTCACATCTGCAATTATAAATTTGTGAGAAAATAACTACAAACAAAAACACTGAATTTCAAAGAACATGGAATGTGGCCTAAAGTAGAAGTAGAACATTTATAATTGTAAATGTTATATATATAAAACAAAGATTAGTCAAGATGATGGAAAGTTATCAGAAAAATAAAAACAAAAAACAAGCCTAAGTAGAAGAGGTAGATGGCAACAATAGAGATAAAAGCAGAAGTCAATACAGCAAACAAAACAATTAAGCAGATAAGACCCCCATCTTAAGAGGAAGCATCCTCTTAGAAAAATCCTCTTGAAATTGGCTGTGTCAGAGAGAGGGGTGAAAATCACTGTAAAATAGAGAAACCTTCAGTAAATCTAATCAAGAAAAAAATGGAAAGACAGACAAATAAATACAATTAGTTCTGTGAAATGAGATATAACAAAGGTAAGGAAATTACAAAAATTATTATGAAATCTCACATTGAAATTTACTCCAAAGAGTATAAGTATCCAGATAAAGTTGATCAAGTTTCTGGAAAAAAGAAAATGATTAAAATTGGCTTTAGATAACTAGGAAATAGGGGAAAACACTATTCATGTTGAAATTTTTTTCTTAATATTCGAAATAACTCCTCAATACACCATAGCCAAACCACCATGTCTATGTGCTCCCTTTACATTTTCAGGGAACAATTAATCCCCATGCTACATAACTGGAAGACAAAACATATGGTAAGGTCCCTATTCATTTTCTGAAATGAACACAACCTTATCAAATATCAAAACTTGACCAAGAAAGCATAAAAAAGCAACCACAAGCCAATTTCAACTTCACCCGTGTGTGTGTGTGTATGTACATACACATAATATAGGCAAAAATCATGGCCACAACCAATGCAGCAACACAGGGCCCTGTGCTCGGAAGTACCCTGGGCATTGTTTAATTTTGTTACTCTCTTGAAATTCTTAGTTTTTCAACAAAGGGCCTCACATTTTCACTTTACACTGAGTCCTGCAAATTATGTAGCTAGTCGTGGTAGAAATACTAGCAATATGCTAGCAAATTTGATAGTATAATAAAATAATCTATACCTTGATTAAGGTGATTGTATATGAGAAATGCAAGGGAGATTAAATATTAAGAAATATACTAATATCCCTATGAGATGTATAGTAAAATGGTTGTATTAACAGATACTGAAAAGACATTTGATGAAACTGAATACAGAGATGATTTTCTTATCAATAAAAAAATGAGTAATATACAATAGTTCCCCCTTATCTTTGGGGGATACATTCTAAGACCCTCAGTGGATGCCTGAAACCACGAATAATACCGAACGTTATAAATACATACTGTTTTTCCTATACGTACATACTTTTCACTTAAAAGGAAATACTTTATAACTGCTCCTTGACATATCCAAATTGCTTGCATCACTACTATTAAGTTAAATGAAGGTTACTTAAACATAAGCACTGCAATACTGAGACAGTCGGTCTGATAACCCACGTAGCTACTAAGTGTCTAACAGGTGGGGAGTATATATAACGTGTATATGCAGGATAAAGGAGTGATCCATGTCTAAGGTGGGATGGAGCTAGATGGTGAGAGATTTCATCATGGCTACTTAGAACCATGAGAATTTAAAACTTAGAAATTGTTTATTTCTGGAATCTTCCATTTAATATTTTCTGACAAACTTTGACCATGATAACTAAAACCAATATTTGGAAACCAATACTGTGGATAAGGAGAGACTACTGTATTCTTGAATGGTAATAAACAGCCCTAAGCCAAAATAATACTTAATTCATTAATATACAGTTTCATTACCTTTGAAATGATGCCCATGAAAAAAAGCTACTATCACCAGCACCAGTGAACTCTGATTGGGAAGTTCTGGCTAGTGCAGTAGCATAAAGAGTGGGAAGCAAGGGGACTCAGGAAATATATGTGCGACATTATGTTATTTACAGACAATGTGATTATAAATTAAGATGATACAGAGAATTGAGCTCAAGATAAACAAACAAATCAAAGACATCCCTAAATACCAGCAACAATTACTAAAAAGGAATAAGAAAGTGACTTCTATATAATAGACTTTTAAAATATGAAATAATCATGAATAACAATTACAATACATGTACAATCAACAGGAAAGTTTACTTGAAAAATATAAAGTAGTATTTTAATAAATGGAGGAAACATTGCAAGTATATTGCAAAGTTGACATAGAAACCTCAAAATTATTTAAGAATTAAGATGACAAGGGAACATTACATCCAAGGGAGAAGAATGGATTAGTCATGTAGTGGAACTTTAATTTATAATGAAACCTTAAAAAAAAGAAATAAATACATGGCAATAATTACTGATATTGGGATGATGGAAGCACTTATAAGACCAACAAAAAAAAAATCACAAAGGAAAATATGGGTAGATTAAACTGCATAATCTATGTATGTATATCATATATAGGATCCATCATGGTTGATCATGGCAAGTCCTGTGAAGATGTGTCTAGAACCTCATTTTAGAATATGTGTGTGCTTAACATTTTTGTTTTCAGCTTTGTCATTGCATGAGACCCAATTATAAAAGTGTATTTAACTTTCCATAGTCGACATAGAAGTGCCCTGCCCAGATCCTGCAGGTCTTTTGATTATACCTTTGCTCCCTCTTCCAGCTCAGTTGTGCTTTTGACTTTCCTTTGAAGGGAAACTGCCCTTGCTTGCTGGTGCTCCCTTGCCAGCACACACCCAATTGCAGGAAGTGCCTCTAACTGAAATCACACTCTGGCTAAGCTCCTCTTTTTCCCTGCCCTCCTTCCTCTTCTCCCCGGCCATTTTCTCCTGGGAGCACTTTCTTAGCATACCCTCATCTCAGGGTCTGCTACTAGAGATCCTGACCTAAGACTTTTTTAAGAAGAAGATGTAAGCCCACGCTTTGGGGATGTCAAATTATGCATCCTTACATTAAGTAGGAGCTTGCATTAAGGGATCACGTAAGGATCATTTGCTACAGAGGGGCACTCTTCACACATCATCTCGTTCAGTCTGCACAGCAGCCCAAATGGAAGAATTGTGTTCTCATTTTATAGGGAAGGAAAGTTGGGTTTATTATGAAGTTAATTACTTTCCCTAACCAGGTTTCCAGAGTGTGTACTCCTTGGATTAACAGCATCAGCATCACCTGGGAGCTTGTTTAAAATACAGATTCTCAGGGCCCATTCAGAATAGCTGATGTACCATACTAGTGTGGGAACCTCTGCTCCAGACCTTACAGCAAGCCTGGGGAAAGGCCAAATCTAAACCTGGGCCTTACTTACAAATATTATGTCCACTGAGAAGGAAAAGCATGACACAAAATTAATCATAACATGTTATCCCAATTAAAACAGATGTAGATGGACAAGAAGGTAGATAAATGTGAGAGAGATAGAGATCCATGGTGCTATCTCTAATACCTCCCTCAGTTCCAAGTTTCTAAGACAGTTTAAATATATTTAATACATGATTACATATGTTGCACAAATTAAGTTTCCTTAAAAAGAAATGGGAGATAATGCTAAGCAAAGATGAACATTTTACCCACACCTGAATGAATTCATTAGAAATGTCTATTACAGTTGAACTTAACCCAAGACATTAAAAATTATTGAAGGTAGACAAGGAAGTTTCAGTGTTGATTGCTGAATTTTCCACTCCTCTGAAATTATGGTATTTAGGTGCCTATAATAAAGTCAGGTTGAATCTTCAGGCACTAAGGAGCACCCTGAAATGTCCTGGAGATGAGTTTTTCCCCTTCACAGTGGGAAATGATAGCTGACCACCAAGAATTGGGAATGGCAACTGATGTCCTGCAAACCTTTCCTTCTTGCCCTCTCTCTGCTGCTGTGGTTAACAAAAAATAAAGTTTGCCTAGGTTTAACCTTGAAGTGAAAAAGAGAAGATATCTAAATACCCTCTTTAGCATACTGCATTCAGCTACCAAAGAATTAACCACAAATAATTATGATAGTAATAATTATACAATGTATAAAATATACTATGCAGATAAAGTATGCAATTAAATAATTACCATTTTTCATGAGCTCTTATGGGCTCACTCTAGAATAATGAGCAGAGTGAATAATATTGGCAAATTAAGCCTACCTCATCTCTATGCCCTTTGCTCACGTCTTTGCCTTCCTAGACCTCGGTATCCTCATCTATAAAATTAGAGGCCTAAGTGAGATGCTCTCAGGAGCCTTGGATCTCATGGATCCAGCAGTTAAAGTGTGCCTGTTCTGGGTCCTGGGAGAAGTAAGCCATTTCCTTCGGAACATGGGATTTGACTTGAAAAACTGGGAGAGAGATCTTTACCACAATGAGAAAGTGATTTTGTCTCCTTTTTGGGGATGTGCAGCACTTTTTGCTTCCCAAGTTCAAAACAAGCTCCCCATAGGGAAGTGATTGTGAAGATTTATCTCAACATTTTCTAGGTTATGGCATACATGTAACATAAGACTAAACAGAAGAGGCTGCCTGTTGTTGGAGGTGACCATGCCCCTCCTTGTGCCTTCTTGCTGTCCCCAGGGCCGAGGGGAAAAATGTGTTGGTACTTCTGTAACCCACTCATGGAACACAGAGAATTACTGATTTTGAGGACCAGAAAACCAAGAAAAGTAAACATTTTTGTCTTATTTGTCTGTTTATCAGACTTACATGTTTATTTTGGTTTTGCCTGAAATGCAAGTATAGAGGCTTGTAACAAACCATCCAAGGGAATTTTAGGACAACTTCCTCTAACTCTGGCCCTGTGTGTCCACAGGCTGTCCTCTGTGCCCAGAGCCTGTCCCCAGGAAGCCCCTTGGGATGGCCAAAGCTGCTGAGCAGGGCCCACCCTTCACCCTGGGGATTCTCAAACTCAAAGCCAAGTTCGTTCCGCCTGATAAATAAGCCCCTGTCCTCCTCTTGAGACCAGTGACAATCTTTCACCCAAAGGGTAGCCTAGATTGGGGATTCAGGGAAAGGCCCTGAAAGAAAAACTAGCTCTCTTCTTTAGGTGTTAAAAGGTGAACATGATTTTGTTTCCAGGGCCAGATGATCATCTCCCAGATGTTTCCCTTCTTATACTTTATTGTTCATGAGTTCAGGGTCAGGATTCTGGAGTAAAGGACTTTATTTCTAACACTAGTCCCACCATTTATTTCACTTTCACTTTCCTTAGCATTAGTTTTTCTCTATATGAAATGGGAATATTCTATCTACATGAATGAATACTTATTAAAAACCTACTATATTTCAGGTACTGTCCTAGGGTCAAGGTAGATTATGATGAACAAAGCTTCAGGAGATGTACTGCCTAGAACCCTCAAAAGAAAGGACTTGTTGCCCCAGCTGCTGGGAGTGCTATGAATGGGGGACCTCTAGCTGTTGGTTTGTTCACAGACATAGACATACTGCCAATTAAACCTAACCTACAACAAAACAATCCTCCCTCTCTTAGGCAACCAACTTGAGGAAAGAAATGATAAAGCAATTATATGAGGACTGTTGAGAAGAGCAGATGAGGTGTATACGAAAGTGCTTCATAGCACAAAGCTACTGTCGAAGCTGTGGGTCACTTTTATTTCTAGTGGTTTGAGGTGAGCAGAGTTGCAATATGAAAATCTCTTATTGCTTGGAAAGAAAACCTGCCAATTACCACCCACCCCCATCTTTCAAAAGCCCATTCTCAGTAGCCTGCAAGGGATGACCCAACCAAACAGGAGTGGCATTGTAGAGTTCCCTTCTGGGGACAAGGGTTGAGGTAATTCAGATACTCTAAGAAAATTTCTTGACTTACATCTTCCAAGTGTCTATCATTAGTGCAATCCTAGTTTCAGAGGCCACAAAAAAGAGAGAGCTGCATGACCCCAAGCCCAGCTGACAACTTTCCAAGTTCCACAGTGCTATAACCGACTGCAGAAGCAGAATCCTTGGCTCCAAACCACTAATGAACTCTTTCTAGCTCTAGGTTTAATTAGTTTTCATTGCAATATTAATGATCCTAACAAACCATTTCAACTTTCCTGTTGCACAGCTGGAATTCTTTTATTTGGCATTTGGTCTCTTTATAAGAAAATCCCACATGCATCTTCCTCCCCGCCTACCCCATCAAGAGGGAATAAGATCACATTCTTACTTTGCTATGACTTTGGCCAGCCAGGGACAGTAGCTTTAATAATTTTGAAACTGGGAGCATTAAACACATCACAAACTGCCATACAAATAAGATATAATATAACTCCAGGATTTTAATTACAGTGACTAATATATGTACCAATCCTAAAATCTCTACAGTACCATTAGGCCACATGCATGGACATTATTGGGAGGTTAAAATTTGCGCAAGGTGTGCCATTAGTTCATCCAAGACCGTCCAGATCTAGAGTCCTCACCTGGGACTCAGAATTCATCTGTTGGGCACTTCAGATTACCCAGCCAAAGGCAGCACTATTTTTATTAGTGAGTATGAAAAATGATTAAACATTACTATCTATCCAGTTGGTTTGCATTGAGGCAGGTTTGGCCACATGGCAGAACAATTAGGTTTCTTCTGGCGAATTCCAATGGCTCTTTGTTTTCTCTGACTCTCCAATGAAAGAAAGAAGCAACAGCAAACTGATGTGTGATGGAACTATGTCCCATCTGCTTCTATAAATTCTCCAGCCCCGCCTCAATGGAAACTCATCTGGATTTATATGAGAAGCCACTGGATTTTAGGTACAGTGTCCTGACAGGGAGAGACAGATTTGGATGTAACTACTGGATAATGACTAACAGAAACTGATTAAGCCCCCCAAAACCTCTCCAAAAAAAAAGCCAGCAACCTCAGTTCAAAATTCAAGGACACGTAATGAGCTCAAGCTCAGTATAGCCAGCCTCCGTGCCCAGTAGCCATGCAGAGCTTTCACTGAGGAATCAAGTTCAGAGATACAACCGATGTGACTTGGTCCCAGCAGGCACCTAGAGAGAGAATCAAGAGCAAGGGAAGAAAACTCACCACACAGATTGGGACAAAGAAAGGAAACAGTCACGGAGGTTCACACCAGGATGGAGAACAAACCATCCCAGAGTTTCTTTTCCAATGGGAAAGAAGCTCCGCCTGTTCTTCCAGCGCTTGAAAAGGGAAGGTTTTTAGTGCCCGCGGCTTTGGGAAGAGCTTTTCTCAAGATTACTGACATTGCCCTTTAGGGAGAGGCTCTCTCCCCATTACAAAATCATCCAGGCCAGGAACTACTTCTGGTCTCAGTGTCCGTGCCTCTGGCATGGCTTTATCCCCCATGCCCCTGAACACATGTACACACTATAGTCAGGAGACTCTTATTCAGACTTATGTAGGATGATATTCTTTTTCTGCTCACAACCTCTAAAACCTGTAAGAGCTCGGCTGCACTGACATAAAGGATCCCAGATCCAGAGGAGAGGAACTTTATGAGGATCTTTATGAATCTGTGCATTTCACTTCCTAGAACTTCAAAGAGGCCCCAGAGTTCCCAGTGCCCTGATGAGATCTCAACAACTAATTTGAAAATGGACAAAGATAAAAATCCCCATGTACAACCACACTTATGAAATTCTTATGAAGAAACTTAACGTGAAATGTGCAAAAGCTTTATTTTTAAAAAAACTATTAAATATTAGTGAAGGGAGCAAAATACAACCTGAGAAATGAGGGGATATACCTTGTTACCAGATAGAAAGTCTCAATCTTTTTAATGTATTAATTCTCTACCAATTGATCTATACATTTATTTAAATTCCAAGTAAAATTCCAGGAGGTTTTACTTTTGTGGAAACTGAAAAATCATTCTAAATTTACATAAAAATACTAAGACCTGGAGTAGTCAGGTCAAATTGTGGGGGCAGAAGGAGACAAAATTTAAGTATTTACACTACCAAATTTTAAGACTCATTATGAAGCAATAGCAATCAATATTATGTGGCACTGGAGTAAGAATAAACAAAAATAACTTAAATTTCTCTAAAAGGAAAAGTAAAATTGAGTCACTTGCAAAGGAAGGAAAATCATCTGTGCTTCTAACCATGCATCAACCCCACTGGGTACTGAAAGATTATAAATCAATGCTTTAAAAATCCTGATAAAAATTTTATTTTTGATCTGAAATTCTATACTCATATAAACAGTGAATGATAAGAGAAGAATAAAGACATTTTTACAGATACTAAGATTTGAAAAGTGTACTTGCCTCACACTCTTTCTTCTGTGTTACTTGAGGATATACTCTAGCTGAACAAGAGAATCAACCAACAGACTTCATGACCTGTTGAACAATAACAAAAGATCTAATATTTACATCAATGAAGTCTCAGAGGAAATGGAGAAAGAATGTGGAGTTGAAAAGTTTTGAAAAAAAATAATGGCTGAAAACTTCCCAAATTTGGTGAAAAAATGTAAACTGACAGACTCAAAATGCTGAATAAATCCAAAATAGGACAAACCAGAAGAGATCTGCACCAAGATACATAATAAATAAACTTCTGAAAATTAAGAAAAGTAAAAATCTGAAAAGCAATCAGAGAGAAATGACACTTTTCTATAGGGACAGAGCAATTAGAATGATAGCAGACTTCCCATATGAAAACATAGCATCCAGGAGAAAGTGACACAACATTGTTCATGTGCTGAAAAAAAAGGGCTGCCAACCTTGAATTTTATATCTAATGAAAAATCCTACAGGGAAATTAATAGCACTAAATGCTTACATTAGAAAAGAGGAAAATACTCAAATTAATAATCTAAGTACTATCTCAAGAAGCTGTAAAAAGAAATAAACCCAAACCGAGTAGAAGAAAGGAAATAGTAAAAACAAGGACAGGAACTAATGAAATTGCAACTGGAAAACAATAGAGAAAAATCAATGAAATCAAAGCCTACTTATTCAAAAAACAAACGAACAGACAAATGATAAAATTAATAAACCTCTAGCAAGACCAAAAAAGATAAAATAGAGGGAAGACATTAATCACCAATATTAGAAATGAAACAGGAGATTTTACTACAGATGCTACAGCCATTAAAAAGATAGTAAGGGAATACTACAATTAATTCTACACTCACAAATTCAACAACTTAGAAGAAATGAACCAAGTTATCAAAAACTACAACTATAAAACTTTGTAAGATGAAATAGAAAACCCAAATAGTCCTATAACCATTAAATTGTAATAAATCTTCAGGCTCAATGGTTTTATTAAATTATTTTACCAAAATTTTAAAGAATTTCATCACTGGTATACAATCTCACCAACAAAGTATAACTTTTGACTCATTTTATGAAGCCAGTATCATCTTGATACCAAAATAAAAAATATCACAAGAAAATAAAACTACAGATCAATATCTTTCATGAATTTAGAAGCAAAAATCTTTAACAAAGTGTTACAAAATCTAATTCGATTGATATATAAAAAGAATTATACGCCATAACCAATTGAGATTTATTTCAGACTTATTCAACATTCAAAAGTCAATAAATGTTATCAATAAATAAAATAATTCTATAACCTTATCAATTGAAATAGAAAACATTTGACAAAACCCACACCAATGTATGGTGATAATAATTTGTTAAAAGCTGCTATGTTAGCAATAGCAGAAAGCCACTTCAACATGATAAAGAAAATTTACAAAAAAAACCATAGCTAGTATCATACTTAATAGTAAAAAAAATGAACAAAGGAAGGATGTCTGCTCTCACCACTCTTCTTTTATGTAGTACCAGAAGTTCTAGCCACTGTAATAGGTAAGAATAAGAGAAAATGGCATACATATTGGAAAGGAAGAAAAAAAACTACCCCTATTTTCAGATGATGTGATTGTCTACATAAAAAAAAAAACTAAGAAATCTACAAAAGAAAAAATCTTCTAGAATTAAAATAAGTGAAGTTAGCTAGGTGTAGAATATAAGACCAACACACAAAAAGTAAATTGCATTTCTACATACACAAATAAACATTTTGAAACCAAAATTAAAAACACAATACATTGAAAACTGCTCCAGAGAAAATGAAACAGGTACAAACTTGACAAAGCATGTGTAGGATTTATATGCAGAAAAGTATAAAATACTAAGGGAAGAAGTCAAAGAAGACCTAAATAACCTATGTTTATGGGTTTGAAGACTCAATATAATAAAGATAATAATTCTTCCCAAATTAATTTATAGAGTTCATGCAATTCCTATCAAAATTCCATCAAGGTTTTTTGTAGGCATAGACAAGGTTGTTCTAAAATTTATGTTGAAAGGCACAAATCCTCAAATAAGTTAAACAATGAAGCAAAACATGAATAAAATGGAAGAAATCACTCCACCTGATATTAAGGCTTATTAGAACTATAGTAATCCAGTCAGTTTATGTGTCTATACCTCCAATATTCATGGAGGTATAGACACATAAAACAGTGAACTGAATAGAGAACTCAGAAATGGACCCACACAAATATACCTATATTCATTTATTGGGGCTGCCACAGATTGGCTTAAATAGCAGAAATTTATTTTCTCATAAGTTTGGAGACTACAGTCTGAGACCAAGGGTTGATTTATTCTGAGGCCTGTCTGGCTTGCAGACTGCCATCTTCTCCCTATGTCCTCACATCGTTTTCCTTGTTTGTGTGTCTATGTCCAAATCTCCCTCCTTATAAGGACACCAGTCATATTGGATTACAGTCCACCCTAATGACCTCATTTTAAGTTAATAATCTCTTTAAAGACCCTATCACCAAACACTGCATGATCACATTCTGAGATACTAGGGGTTAGGGCTTCAATATATGAATTTTGAAGAGACACAATTCAACACATAAAAATGCTCAATTGATTTTTGACAAAGTTTCAAAAGCAATTCAATAGAGGAAGGTTAGCTTTTACAACAAATGGTGTTGTAACAATTAAACATTCATAGGCAAAAAAAAAAGTGAGCTTCAACCTAAGTTTTACATCTTATACAAAAATTAACGCAAAATGGATCACAAACTTAAATGTTAAATCTAAAACTATAAATCTTTTAGAAAAAATAAGAGAAAATTATTGGGATCTAGAGCTATACAATGAATCCTTAGACCTGACACCAAAAGCACTGTCCATAAAAAAAAATGAAAATTGAGTCACATTAAAATTAAAAATTTTGCCCTGCAAAAGGCCTTGTTAAGAGGACTAAAAGACTGGAAAAAATATTTGTAAACCACACATATGACAAACGTCCTATATCTAATTATATAAAGAATGTCAAAACACAGTAAAAAATAATAATAATAAAAAGCAAATAATCCAGTTAGAAAATGGACAAGATACTTCACCAAAGAGGATATACAGATATCTTTGGCACACTTGGACTTTACTCACACTCCCACTGTTGCAAACAGATACAAAAGGCCCTGTGGGATGTGAGATTCCTGGCCCCAGTCTTCCCCTGGGTGTTTTGTTTATTTGTTTGTTTAATTTGCTAGCATATCCTCAAATCTCTTTCTTCACTTGGAAAGATGGCTTGTCTTTAAAGATATCTGGGATTTCTTGACATGCTTCTTTCTCATCTAATATTGGTTTCCAGTCCTTTGGATCAAGAGGGCTGTCCCCACTACACCCTCTTCTTGTGAGGGCCTCACTGGCTCTACAGGACCGTAGTAGCTCAGAACTCGGAGGCCAGTTCACAACCTCATTTAAGAGGCTAGCTGGCCACCTCCCAGAAGCTACTCTTACTTTCAAAGTCAGGCCTCAAAGCAATGCTCCTTGTGAGCTCTCTGATTCTGATGCCTTACCTTTCACCCACTTACTTGCTCTGACCTTGGACTGGCCCCTTGGAGGTTGTGTCTCATATTCACCCTATTTACACTTGATGTCTGTGGTGACTGACCTGGATTATGGCATCAGCAGATCCACCTTGGTTGGACCCAGTGCTGTCTCTCTCTCTCTCTCTCCCTCCCTCCCTCCCTCCCTACACTTCTTTGCTTTGGCAACAAAGGCATAAAGGAGACCCACCTACCAAGAGGCACTTGGGATGTGGTAGGCTTCTTTGGCTGTGGCATTCAGTCAGCCCTTGTTAAATCCTTGTTAGGGATCTTATCTTACATGGTCCCAGCAGAGACTGAGTCAAAAAGTTGAGGCAATAGTGTATTGGGGAAGTAAATATGTCAAAGGCATAGAGTATAGGACCAGGGGAGTGGGCAGAAAAAACATGGAAGACAACTGAGGGATGTTATGGGTTACCCACGGGGGACTGGTACTCCATCTGGCCAGAACCTTCTGAAGAACTTTTGAAATGCCTTTCAGAATTGTCCTCTTGGGCCTCAGGCGGTAATTAGCTCATCTTTTGGCTATCCTCCTCCCACAGATTAAGGGTTTCCTCAGATATACACACTCCTGCACTTTGGGACTGCATCTGTGAGAGTGCTCAGTGGGTTCCCACAGGTGGGTCCACCACATGCCCTGGCAACAAGGAATGGTCTGAAACAGAAAGTGAAAGGCAATATGGTGTGAGTCCCAGGAGTGGAAGAGGTGGTCCTCGCAAGATGTGTTTGTCCCAGGCCGAAGCAACAGTAACTACAGCAAGAGGTATGGACAGACAAATTGTCAAGTTGCTCAAAGGTGTCCAACATAATGGAAAGAGGGAGCACCAGGCCTTGGAAAGTATCAACACCCATGACACAGTCTTTGTCCTTGAGCAGCTCAAAGCCTCTTGAAAAAGAAGATTGCCACATCAGGTATCCCTGGCTAATGAGACATCCTTCTTGTCTTCTCATTGTGACCACAATTCCTTTATCAAATGGCATCATGATTGCTTGTCTTGTCCAACATACCCGTGGGTTATAAACTCCATGATGGAAAGAGCTCACATTTACACAAACACACACCTGCATTGTAGCAACCTGAAGATGCAGAAACTTCACAGCTGAGGAAAATAAGGCCTGAAGTTGCCTAAGGTCACACAGATGGTTCAATCCCAGACACTCTGTCTCCAGAACTTGGGACCTGAACTATGACCCTCTATATCTTGTAGAAGAACTGGCTGTGAGTGCTGTGATCACTACAAAGTCCCAGAACCTAGCACAGTCCTCAGTCCATTAAGATGCTCAGTACAGTGTGGTTGTAGGAAATTCAAGTTGCTACAGGAACACAGAGAAGGGAAATGGGGACAATGAAAAGGAAAGGGGTGGGGAGAGAGGGGAGGGAAGAGGAAGAAAGGGAAGAAGAAGTAGAAAGAAGATAAAAGAAAAACAAGATGAGAGGAGGAAAGATGAGAAAGGGAAGAGAGAGAAAGGAGGGATGAGAGAAGAAAAGATTGAGAGAGAAAAAGGAAGTGGGGGAGGAGACAGCAGTGCTGAGCAGGGGTCAGGAGTGCTAGGTTGCATGGCATGAAAGAGGAGCTGTGATACCTGAGGCTGCCATGTGGGCAGGACCGAGGATCTGATCCAGCAGGGCTGAGAAATCAACACATTTAGACAGAGAGTGTGACAAAACCAGAACTGTCACTGGCATTGGCACCTGTGTGAAACAGGCCTAGAGCAGGGACCCTGAGGCAGTGAGAGTGGTTAGAAAGCTGCCACAGGAACCAAAGGAATCAGAGATATGGTCCAAACCAGGGCACTCAAGGAAAACTTTGATATAGAAGGACTTAGAGGGAGAAATGGCGGGGGAAAACAGTGGAAGGGTCTGGGCTTCTGTGGATGGTGGATGGTGGCCTCCCTTGCCCAAAATTGAAACAACTATTTAATGAGTGCCTACTATGTGCCAGGCCCTGGGCAGGCCCTGGACCAGGCTTTGAGATAAAATCTAGCTTTGTAATTCAACAATGCTTCCAGGTGGGTTTGCCCTTCTTCATCTCACTTAGGAGAAAATCAGCCATGCCTCAAGAAGATCCCACAGGTGGCCAGCGACAGAGAGTAAAAACCCAGAGGGTCTGTGCACCATGAAATTACACTCAGGTCCTTTCTCTCAGCAAAGAGCATGACACGGTGACAGCTGAGCAGACTTCGTGAGTGCCATAGTGGCCAAGTGCCAAGCTACAAATTACCGAAAGCCAAAATAACAAGTGCCTATGTGAGGTCTGGCACTTTAGCTGTCTTAACTCAACTGGATCTATTGACAATTCACTAATCCAGCCAATAGTTGGATGACTGACGATAACTCAGCCGAGCCGAAGGTGACACACAACCTCCTCCCAAAGCCTCAGCTTAGCCAGTGTCAGTTCACAGTTAAAGAGTCGCCTTCAGAATCAGTATGATTTCCCTGGCCTGGGGCACCCTAGACTGCAGAGCAGCAGGTTCCCCAAATGTTTGTGTCCCTCTGTTGCAAATCACTTTTCTCCTTATTTGACCCACCTGTCGATGGCCATCTCAGTAAATTTTATCTGTGACAACAAGCTGCAGTGGGTTGAACGGTGGCCCTCCAAAGATATGTCCATGCCCTAATCCCTGGAATCTATGAATGTGACCTTCAATTGAGAAAAAGTTTCTCTGCAGATACAATTAAAGATCTTGGGATGAGGAGACATCCTGAAGTATCTTGGTGGGCCTAAAATCCAATGACAAGTGTTCTTTTACGAGAGAAAGGTAGATGGACATTTGGGACAGACAAAAGAGGAGGCAATGTGACCACAGAGGCAAGGACTGAAGTGATGTGTCCACTAGCCAAGAAACAAATGGGGCCACTAGAAGCTGGAAAAAGCAAGGAAAAATCCCCCTTGGAGCCTTCAGAGGGAGAGTGGCACTATGACACCTTGATTCCGGACTTACGGCCTCCAGAACTGAGAGAGAATAAACTTCTGTTGTTTAAAGCTGCCCAGCATATGTTGACTTGTTAGGGCAGCTGCAGGAAAGCACACACAAGCTAACTTGTGTTTCTGAATGTCCAGCATGGGTTGTTATTTGCAGGAGAATTTGTGATCTCATCTCTCAGGCCCATGAGTCCGCCAGGTCCTGCTCTGCCCCCAGCTTGAAAGGGAATCCCAAGATTGCATCTGTCTCTTGGGTATGGAGCTCTGGGCCACAGCAAGATGAGAAATGGGCCTATTAATAACGAATAGAACCAGAGGGTGGACACAAGGTTGGTCAAAGGTTTCACCAAGGTCAGAGATCTAGTCCCTTGGGGCAGGGGACATTGCAGAGAAGAGCAATGCTCCAAGAGGAAGAAGCAGGCAGGAGCAGGGGGCACTTAAGGCCTCTCTGACAAGTGGGATGATGGTCCATTTCTGAACAGCCTAATGTAGGAATGTTCAGCTGGCTTCCAAGTCATATTTGGTATCATGGGCAAGGGCAAGCCCAGTGGGGTGGGAGCAGATTCTTTCCCACTGCCTCATTGCTGCTCCAAGAAAGGAAGTATGAGTGTCTAGGGCAGGTGCCCTGCATGCAGCCTGTGTCCTGTCTGTGAGCAGTTATGCCCTCCATGCTCCTGCCCCTCAAGTGTGACACTGTCACGGCAAGTGGGCCTCTGTGCTCCCCTGTGTTTCTCAGAGTAAAGGCCACTCTCTGGGCAGGGCCAGGTTGGAGGAACAAGAGTTAATAACCCTGGAATCCTAGCTCCATTCCCTTCATGTTGTGTGACCATGGACAAGTCACTCAACCTCTCTGGGCTTCATTTCCTCCTTTGTAAATGGGAATAATATGGTCTATTTCACCAAGCTGCTGGAAAGGTTCAATGGGACATTATGTGTAACTGAAGCTCCAATCCCATCCACAGATTCTGGGCTCACTTCCCAGGCCTTTGGATATCTTTTCTGTTTAATCTTCCTCCCTGAGAAAATCTGCTGAAGCTGCAGGGCCCCAGTTCACCCTAACTGTTTGCCTGATCACATAGAATGCTCCAGACAGCACTGTGCATTCAGGGCTGACCTCTGTCAGCTGGGGAGGCTCATGGGGACACTCCCTCCTCCCAGGAGCCAGCACCTCACATGCCCTGCACCAACACTGAGCCAACAATAGGCCTCTCTCATATACATACACTCTAACACACATGTACTTCTCCATAGCAGGTAAAGAGGAAGGCTGAATGGAGGGGCCATGCTGAATAGAGTATTCCATGGGGAATGAGATACTCCACCTTCACAGATGGTGTTCAGCAGTGATTCCACATGTGTGTGTCCATCACCTTCAGCTTAACCTCTATCTTCCCCTCCAGAGACTCTTTGGAAATGCTCTGCCCAGCCCCTCCACAGACACAGCCTTGCCGGGCTGCATGGGAGAGCAGCAAGAGGAGCACAGTCTGTGGAGGGCCCACTGTGACATTGAGGTTACTGCTAGGGCTACAAGAAGACAGGCAAGATGTGGACACGATGCTACAACCCGGTGCTGGCTAGGAAACATTGCCCATTCTCTCCAGCCAGCCCTCAGGCCCTGGCCACTGAAGAAGCATGTCAGCCTTGGCTGAGAACATGCACCAGGCCATCCTAAGGTCTACGGAGGCTCCCAGAACCCTGTCAGCCAACAGAAAAGGAATGCACCAACACTTTTAGACAGCCGCTCTGAGCAGGCCCTGGTCCCCACCAGTAGTTCCCACAGCATTGCTCTGGGCCAGAGTTGCAGCACCAGCATTACCTGGGACCTACCCTGAGAGGCACATTCTCAGGCTCCACCCCAGATCTGTACTTAAACAAGTTCCCATCCCCATGAGTCTGACGCTGGCCAAAGCTGAGAGCTTCCTGCCACACTATCCATGGGTCGTCATGGCTGTCTTCTGTGTTGTACCCCACAGTGCTGCTATCGGGAAGCAGAAACACAGGCAGCTGAGCTCCTGGGGTCAAGATGTGTCTCTCTCTGGCCTATCATATTACTGACATGACACAGACCGTGCCAGAAAGGGGTAAAGGCAGAATTTGAATGCAGGCCTGGTTACAGGCATGGACAGCCATAAATCAGTACGAGCTGAGAACAACCTGGGGGATTATAAAGGCCTGTATTCAGGCCACAGTAGAAAAGGGGGCAAGTCAGCTAGCCAGGCCTTCAGAGGCTCTTTGCCAGATCTGTATCTATTCGCAAAGTTTTCTCCTGAATTAATCAGATTTGCAAAGCAGTATACAAGGCAACACCCCCATTAGAAATCTCACTTGAGCCTCTCAGCAGTTCCAGCCACATGGGAGGGTCAAGGGCCGAGATGGGTGTTGTGGGAGTTGTGTCCCATATACCTCAGTTAAGAGGCAGGGCAGACCTGCTCAGAGATCTCCTGGGAAAAGGGAGAAGCCCAGAGCAGTTGGCCCAGCTGGATCCAGGTAGTACTGTTAACAACTAAGGCACTGAGGAGGTGGGTAGTGGGTTGGGACAGCAGGAATGCCCAGGATAGGAAGTGCCTCATTCCTGTCATACTGTATAGGCTCCCATTACAATGATGTAAAGACCAGGGCCCCACAGGAGAGTGGGGAGTCTGCAGTTGGGTAGGCAAGTGGCCAGGCAGGCCCTATCCTAATTGGTAGGAACAGATGTGAGGATGAGGTCTGTGTGGCCTGTCCCCAAGGATGACTGGGCCTGGGGAAGGACAGACAGGAGAGAGCCAGCATCATCTGACAGAGTTTATCAAAATGAAAAATTTTTAAAGATGACTCCCACGTATATAAAAAGATGTTCAGACAAATAAATATTCTTAGTCCAAATCCCTAGGTTAGAATCCCTTGGGACCCTGGGCAAATGGATAGACTTCTTAAAGCCCTAGTCTCCTGGTTGCTTGGGCTGAATGGTGGCCCTGAAAAAAGATAGAGATGTGAACATTTCCACCCCCAAGCCTTGTGAGTATGACCTTATTTGTAAAGAAAGACTTTACAGATGTAATTAAGTTAAGATCTAGAGATGAAGAGATCATCCCAACTACCCAGGCGGGCCCTAAAAGCCAGTGACAAAGTGTCCTTTTAGAGGCACTCAGAGATGAGAAGTCCATGTGAATGCAGAAGCAGAGGTTAGAGTGATGCAGCCACAAGCCAGGAAACACCTGGAGCCACCGAAGCTAGAAGAAACAAGGAAATTTCTCAGTAGAGCCTTCAAAGGCAGCTCAGCACTGCTGACACATTGATCTTGGGCTCTGGCCTTCAGAACTGTGACAGAATGAATTTCCTTTCAGGTGGTAATTTGTTAGAGCAATCACAGGAAACTAGTACAGTGGTCTATAAAACAGCTTAATAATAACTACTTTTTACAGTTTTAAGTTACAAAGGATTAGACAAGAAGTGTTCATAAAAGAATGTAAAGATCCAACAAAAGGGTATCAGTACAAATCATGTGTATTTATACAAAGGACTAGTGTGCAGCCATGCAAAGAATTTGTAGACAGTCGTTGATGAGGTAGATGTTCATATTGTAATATCAAGCCAGGAAAACAGAGTACCCAAATATTAAATTGGAAATGTATATGAATCTAATATTGTTTTTAAAAGTATACCCAAATAGGAAAAAATAATATTGACTATCTCAGGGCAAAATGATACCATGTTCTTTATTTTCTTCTTTGTTATTGTCTATATTTTACAAGTTTTTTTCACAGAGTATTACATTATTATCAGAAAGTAAAAAAGGTGTTCTAAAAAGTTCTTCCTGCAAATATCATATAATTGTCCAAGAGTCTCTAGAGGCCCACTTTCTTTCTACCTATAATTTCATGAGATCCTTACAACAATCCCATGAGCAGCTTGGCTCTTATTCCATTTTGTAGGTGAGAAAAATAGGTGCCAAAAGATGACAGCCCTACCACATAGCCAGCCTGTGGCCAAGCCTGGGAAAGGAGCGTAGCAGGCTGCCTTCTGAGCCTTGTTTGGGGAGCTCAAGCCCCTAACCCATAGAGACAGCCACCGCTCTGTCCTCACCTCCCTCTCCTGACCTCACTCAGGGCTTGGCCATGTCCTTTGAAGGCAGATCAAAGTCTGAAAGTGTCCTCCCAGGCAGAATAAATAACAGAGAGCAAGATCCCGGGATTCTGGTCTCCTATTTTTAAATGGAACAAAGGATAAATCATTTCTGCTAACTGTTTTTACCTGGCTGCAGGAAATGATGCATTGCCATTTTTTTAAAGAAAATTAAGCCTTTAATTCCATGGCACATGTAATAAAATGGTGCTTCAGCACTCTGCCCTGGATATATGGCCCATCGTGTCCTAATTTACAATTTCGACACTGCCTGAAATCTTCTAAAGTTATTAATGTGGCAATATATTCAAGCACAAAACCCAGCCTTCAAATACTGTGAAGCACTCAATTAACACAATGAATGGCCATATGGGAGCCAAATACGTAACTGCCACATGCCACGCAAGCTGAATGCAGGGCTGGCCCTGCCTTGGAATGTGGATGGGAGCTGGAGCCTCAGTATCTTCCTCTGGAAGGTGGAGTTTATGATACCTAATTCCCAGGTGCAAGGTCCCTGGTTAAGCCCTGAGGCCCTGAGGAAACACCCTTTTCCTCCCTTACCTGGACCTCCAAGCTGTACCATCTCTTTCTCTGCCAAGAATGTCCAAACGCTATCCTCTTTATTCTGGCTGTCTCATAGCCCACAAGAGAGCTTCAGACGCTTCCGCATGAATAGCAATGTCTAGCACATGTGTGCATGTGCCCATGTGGGGCAGTTCATTTCAAGGCTCTGAGCCAGCATGTCCCATTGTACTCTGAAGAACAGGACTTTATGACCAGGAAACTGGCCCAATGATCCATGCAAAGATATACTGGGGCGAGGTTTCAACACAAGACAAAGAACAGGTGCCTAGGGGCTTCTAGGCCTGTGTTTATCATCTAGTGCACCTCTCTCCCCTTCCATCAGCACGTGACACTGAACACTGTGGTCATGCATGACTGTTAGATGACCTCATAAGCCCTCCCTGCTGTCTAGCACTGCATGCATGTATCTGGATGGGACAACTTGAATGAGAGGCCTCCTTTGCTGTAGAAACTTCCAAACAGGCTTAAAGATATTGCTGAGGTCTCTGTATCTCCAAAGGGCCAAGGCAGCCTTGGGAGGAAGTAGCCCCAGAGCGACCATTGCATTCAGCTGCACAGGCTGCAGGCTGCACAAATCCAGGGATGCCACTGGTATAGAACAACTCTCCTAGAGTTATCAGATGGGGTAGTGCAGCAGCCCTGGACCTTAATCTGCTCCATCAGGGGTGAGTCCTGCTGAGCCCCTTCCCTTATTCCTGTCTCAACCCAGCTATGCTCCTCTGCCCTCGGTTGATTTCCTTAAGAATTCTCAAATCAATAAACGAGAGAACAATAAAAATGATCATCACTTGGTAAGAAGGGAGGATGGAGTGTCAGATGGGGGTTGGGGTGACTTTGGCACCATTAAACACATGTCTCTGTTGCTTACTGATTTCATTATTCTACTGAGCCTCAAGCTCCCAGCATATATAGACACTCAGAATAGTTTGGCTGGGCTGAACTGAATATAAGCATGGTAGGGCTAATGGAGAGATGGCAAAGCATGCACCTTATGGCAGACTCAATATACACCAATTCCACCAGCATGAGCTTTGCTTCACCCAGAATCACCACATCCTCGTTTTTCTTTATTCATCATAATGGTGAGCAGTTACCATTATTCCTTAATGCACATGAGGTCATTGTAGCTCAAAGAGGTTCAGTGACTGCCCAAAGAGGTTCAGTGACTGCTGCTTGTGGTGAGAAGGTGATTTACCCTCGCCCTAGGAATGGCCCTACAGCTCCAGTGAGATGGCAGTGTTCCCAAGGCCATGGGACATGAGTTGGAGACTTTGGTCTTGAGGACTCAGTGCACTGTCATGCTCGGGTCTACAAGGCCAGGCTCTCTCCAGCCCCACCTCATTTCTCACCTGCATTCCAGTTGGCATTGTTGGGTCTGTCCCTATGCCTAAAATTAAAATGGCGAGGAGGATAGGACTCCAGAAGACAAAATCCATACTCCATACGTGAGTTTGGCTGTGAAGTTGTAGGCTGACACTAAGTCCGAAAACCCAGGACAGCAGTGCTGACAGTCCCGATGACAGCCCAGCCAGGAGAGTAGCTATATTTAGCCACATGCTTGACCTAAGATGTTATCAGGAGCAGAACCACAAGGTTGAAGAGCAGGAGGGATGTGGCAGAGAGAACCCCCACAGAGAAGCTCCACCCCAGCTGTGCAGCCCTGATGAATGTTGGGGGAAGTGTTCGCTTTCTGAATGTGTCTTTGTTTCCCCTGTTAGGGCGGTTTTGTGATTTGTCAAGCACTTTTGGCCTGGAGGTGGAAGCTAAAAATAATCAGCTCCATTTGCATCAGGAGGAATTTCAGCACAAGAGAATAAAGAAGTATGTTCGTCCTGGGTCACAAAGCCAGGTTTTGCTTCTGCATCCCTGAGGCTTACAAGAGAGGGAGTCTGTGCAGTGGTACATTAGCACTGAGAATGGGACCTAGGCTGTGCAGCAGGAGGGATCCAATCCAAGATAATGATGCTCCTCGCCTCATGGAGGTTTTAAAAAGATCGGATAAAATATAACATGAAATGTATGCAGTACTATAAATGCCATGTTTTTCTATCCCCTTCGCTTGATCCCCATAATCCTATGAGGTAGGATTTAGTCAATTTATCCCCATTCTACAGATAAAGAAACTGAACACAACACTCAGAGAAGGTAAGACTAACAACTAGGGTTTCAGCAATATTTGTATTGCAGACACATCAATAGTTCCCATCTCCAGGTTCAGCCCATGTTAAATGGCCCAAGAAAATCAAAGTTGGGGGTGGGGTGGGGTGTTAAATTCCCAGAAGCAATCTTACTTCTGTTCTTTGAAGTGTGATGAAATTGGCTGGAGACTGCTCCTGTCAGCAGCACTGCACAAGGCTGCTGAAAGCACTTTTAGCACCTGATGTAAAAAGAGCCTTATTTTCCTGATGTAATTACCAGACTGCATCTCATGATCTCATCCCAAAGACAAGAAAGAAGAATGATGGAAAGCTGGCCTCCAGATGCTTACCTCTACAAAACACTGAGTGGCCTGGCCACACCCGCACGTGTGGTGTGCCTGGCACTGCTCAGGCAAGCAGGGTTCACCATCGGGAGTCAGCTGTGCCCTTTCTGGCTGACAAGAGTTCTGCTTCTGGGCTGCGTTAGCCTTGAGCTGTAGGCTGAGACCTGGCTGCTGGGGGATTTGGGAATGAAGCAAAGAGAAGAAGGGAAGGAGCCTGACTTAAAGTCCTCCTGCTGGTGGTCATTCCCTTCATTTACCAAAACAGCTCTGCCTACAAGAACTAAAGGAAACAGAGACTCAGGAAATAATGTCTAGCCCAAAAACACACAGCTAGGAGCCTAGCAGGTAAGGGATGCAAACCAAGGGCTCTGCCCTGGATGTGCCTGCTTTATAGCACACTGCCTTGCAGTGCCCGTGGGATGCCTTTAAGCAGCAGCTCAGGGCTTCCATTCACTGGGGCTTGTTCCCTCTGGTCCTGCCTGGTCATAGGAAGGCTGCCCCACCCTGGATGTGGCTGTTTGTTATAGTATTTAATGACAAAACAAGGTCATAAAATTGTCTAGATAGTATGATCACAGCTATGCTGAAAAAAATGACTGCATGAGTGAATGGCACATGAGACTTATGAATGGAGGGGTTTTGTTTCTAATTAATAGATTTATTTCTTAGAGAAATTTTGGGTTCACAGCAAAATTGGGCAGAAGGTACAGAGATTTCCTATATACTCCCTACCTCACACAAGCATAGTCTTCTCCATTATTAATATCCCTGGGTGGGAATTTTTTTCTTTTTTTTTTTCTCCTTCCAAAATGTCGAATTTTCTACAACAAGAAAATTTTATTAGGAAAGAAGAAAGAAAGAAAGAAAGAAAGAAAAAAAGAAAGAAAGAAAGGAAGGAAGGAAGGAAGGAAGGAAGGAAGGAAGGAAGGAAGGAAGGAAGGAAGGAAGGAAGGAAGGAAAAAAGAAAGAAAAAGAAAAAGGGAAGGAGAGAGGGAGGGAGGGAAAAAGAAAGGAAGAAAGACAAGAAGAGCCGTTCACACAAAGGAAGAACACAGACTTGGCCCGCTCGTGTTCTGATACACCTTTTTATTTCACCAGCTGTTGGAAGTCCTAACCATTTTAAATTTGTGACCTCATTTCTTCTGTCCACATCATTTCTCCCAACAAGGGGAGACCACGTTGATGCTTTCTCAATACCTCAACCCTCCTGAAAACATCAAATTCCATCTGGCCTCCTAGGAAAGCCTCTTGAACTCATTCTCCCATTCCAAGTACCTTAAGCAAGTTTTCCTTTTGGACAGAGATTCTCTGGCTTTACCCCCCCTCCCCCCGCTCCCTCCCTTCCTCCCCCTCCCCCTCCTCCCTTTTCCTGCCCCGGCTTCCACCCACCCACGCACACAGCCTCCAAGGCCCTAAGAATACGAACTGTAATATAGGCCTCCCGGAGCATGCAGCAGGAGGCAGAGTACTGAGCCTGAGTGGAGGCCAGGTCTGTGCGCACATCTCAGGGTCCCCAGTACCCAGAACTAGGGCAGCACAGGCATGTTGAATGAATGAGTGGATGAGTTTGAGGCCCATTTTCATCTCTCTTCATAACTTTAAATTGGGAAATGGGTTTTTCTGGGCAGTAATGGTGGAGTTTACATGCATTATTCAGCCCACAGGAAGAACTGTTGTAGTCTCTACTTGGTCTTTTAAGGACTAGTTCCACCCAATTGCACTGCAAAAAAAAATGCTGGAACTGGAGTTTGCCATCTACACACCACACAACCTGGACCACTCTTCTACCCCGCCCACTGCCAAAGGGTCTGGGTTTCCCCAGGTATGGAATGAAATTATGCGATAAACTCCCATGATGCTGGTCTATTACTCCATCAAAGATCTCTTGAATACATAATGATTTCCCAATATGGAAGCACTTCCAAAATATGAAGCATTTTAGGAGATATATTTTATTTTTTATGTTGTATGTAATAATACCTACAAAGAATTCAAAGTAAGATTCTTAGAAAATTAACTCCCCGAACAGTAGAAATTAGCTTTTTGTCATCTTTTTTGGTAAGATGATAATACAAAGTCTGACCTGCAAACCCTCTTGTGCCACATGCACATACACACACACACACACATATACTCACATTCACACATGCATGCACATGCTCTCGCACACCCACACACACCTGCATGCATTTCCCATTACCACCACCATCCTACAAATGACTATATTGAAAATGCACATGAAAAATTTTTAAGAGCTAGACCACCCAACAGAACTTAAAAAGATGAAACTTGGGTGTGAGTTAGGAGGAAATAATACTGGGGAGATGGAGGTAAAAAGCTCTCTGCTAGAACTTAAAATAGATGGAAGCCTGAATTATTGTTTTCTTTCTGGGGAGGGAAGCATTGAGGGGTGAGAGTACTGACCATTTGCCTAGTGCATGTGTGGAAAACAAAGAGGCCTCCTGTCTCTGCTCTCTGTGGCTTAAAGTTATGGCCTTGACCAAAAGAGACTGCATGGGAGGCCTCTTTCAAGGACCACAGATAACAAATATCACTCTCTTAATCTGAGCTGCTTCTCACTGAGTGTTGATCTCAGATGAAGTATGGAACTAAGGGTTGAATGTGCATAGTTTTGTTTAATCTTTACAAAAACTGCCAGGTCATTATTATTATGCTCACATTATAGACAAGACCACTGAGGTAGAGGTGGATGACTATCATGACCACACCCCCATAGCCGGTAAGAGAGAGACTAAGCTGAACTTTGAAGCCAGATGCCAACTCTTTTCTCTTCTCTGACTGCCTCTCAATCCCCTTTTATCAGGACTGGTAGGAAGCAGTGAGAAGCGGTGGGGAGGCTGGGGAGGGGTGGGCAGTGGCAGGGAGCAACAGGAAGGAGTGACCAACCTTACATAGAGGAGGTAGAAAACATTACCTGAGGTCATAGCTCTGACTGGACATCTTTTTCTTCTTTCAAGAGCAGCCACTCTGGAGGTTCCTCTCCACCCTGGGCTGACCTACTTTTTCGATAGCAATTTCTTTTAAAATAGTTTCTAAAGAGTATAGCCTGGGTCTGGTGGCTTGATCTTGTTCCAAATTAGAACTATGGTCAATGACAGTCCTGTTCTTTGTTGACTAGTTCTCACTATGCCCTGGGTGGTGACAGCATGTTTATGCCTGCCTTGCCTAGTTATGCAAACTTCTGTTGTAGAGTTCTTCCTTTTTAGTATAATTTAGAACTCTAGACCCTAATTGGTAAGGCTTTTTGTTTGAGGATGAGGGTTGCTTTTAAATGGGGGATAGTTTATGCATTTATTGTCCAAAAGTACTCTACTTTATGTGAAAGATATATCAATATGGCATATATATCATTCTTTTCATTCTTGGCTTTCCACATCCCTTGCAGTGAAGTTAGAATTAGGGATAAGAACCTTCTGAATACCTCAGCTCCAGGCCCTGTCTTTACAGCCGCCTATTCCTTCCAGGGAATGAGTCCAAGGAGAGTTCCTGAGTTCAGCCCTGACCCTTATTCACTGTCTGACTTTGGAAAAGGCATGCTGTTCCTTTGGACCTTAGTTTCCAGTCTGTGAATAGTGAGGGCTGAATGAGGTCAGATGTGAAAATGCTTTGTTAAGTCCAGAGGTTACAAAAAATGCCCTGGAGGGCTTGTAAACACAGAACTTTCCAGGCCCACTTCCAGTCTCTGATTCAGTGGAGCCTGAGAATCTGCATTTCTAACAAGCTCTAAGATACTGATGCCAGGGACCAGGCTTGGAGAACATCTGGCTAAGAATGAAGTGGCCCATGGTGAGAGGTGTTACCATAATGCAAGGCAAGGTCTGTACCCAAGGGAAACTGCTCGCCTCAGCACTGCCCCACACACTTCAGAGCAGTGTCGCCTAACTCCAGACAAGTATCACGTGAGGTGCTTAAAAAACAACACAGAATGATTCTTGGGCACCAGCCTGGACTTACCAAATTGGAAATTCTGAGAGAGAAGCCTGGTGATCTGTACTGGAACAAACCTTCAGGCCAGGTTTATCATCAGAAGTATTTGGCGAACATGGCAGGTTAACGGCTAGTTTCAGATCGTAAAAATTTCAGGTGAAAGCAAATGGTCCATGTCTTCTCCAAGTGAGGATGGAGATAATAGGTGACATCTTCTTTTCTGCAAAGAAGAGGTAACCTCTATCCTCATCATAAATACCTCATAAGGCCTAGAAGCAAGACTTCTGGGATTTCTGGTGGCATCAGGACAAGTGTTCAAGAATGAAGACCTGAGGTGAACCTCAGTGTGGCATTCATCACCAGCACCAGGAGAAACCTACCCAAAGCCAGGTGCTCATGCATTCTTACACAGACAGCTACGTCTCATCTCTCACCCCGCAACAAGGACACAACAACTTGGCTCGAAACAGTGGTTCCCAGTCTAGTTGCACACCAGATTTATATGGGAAGCTTTGTAACCATCCCCTATGTGTGGCTGAGCATCACCCAGATGAATGAAATTAGAAATGTAAGGGGTAGGACAAAGCATTACAATGTTTAATGTGCCACAGGTAGTCACAGTGTGCAGTTGGCCCTGTATGAGAGGAAAGAGGTAGCACAACTGGCACACCTGCAGCTGCACAACTTCCTAGGGCCTCACTCTTGGTCATCTGCAGGCTCAGTATGAAGACTCATTTAAAATGAAACCTCACTGAGTGATGTTTGGACATCTCTTTAAAAACTGATATTTTTTAAAAGATGTTCAATAGCACTAACCATTAGGGAAGCATAAATCAAAACCACATGGGTAGAAACCACACCCATTAGGATGGCCACTGTTAATGAAAGAAAACAACAATTTTGGCTAGGATATGGAGAAATTGGAACCCTTAAGCACTATTGGTAGGAATGGAAAATGGCGCAGTCACTATGGAAAACAGTATGGCAGTTTCTCAAAAAATTGAAAAATAGAACTATCATATGATCCAGCAACTCCACCTAAGGATGTATACCCAAAATAATTGAAAGCAGGATCTGGAACAAGTATTTGTACACCCATGTTCATAGCAGCATTATTCATAATAGCCAAAAAGTGGAAGTAACCCAAGTATCTATCAATGGATAAATGAATACACAAAATATGATATGAACATACAATGGAATATTATTCAGCCTTGAAATGGAAGGAAATTCTAACACATACTACAACATTGATGAACCTTGAGGACATTATGGTAAGTACAATAAGCCAGTCATAAAAGGACAAGTACTACATGATTGCCCTTACATGAGACACCTACTTAAATTTATAGAGAAAGAAATAGGATGGTGATTGCCAGGGCCTGAGGGAAATGGGTGGGGAGTTAGTGTTTAATGTGCGCAAGTTTTGATGTGAGAAGATGAAAAAGTCCTGGAGATGGATAGTGGTAATGGTTGCCCAACAATAAGAATGTACTTAATCCATTTCTCTTTTAGAAAAAATTTAATTTTACATAAAGGTGCTCTTTGAAACTGAAACAAATCTAACAGGTTTTCAATATGAAAGAAATATAAAAACTATTCTTGGAGTTATTTCTAAACAGAAATGTATATGGTGATCAGTATTTAACAATTTTTTTTTTATATGGTAAATTTCAAAGCATATAACAATACAAAGTGGAACACCACATTTTACCCCAAAATATTACATTTCTCTCTGGATCTTCTTGCCATCTTTGTCGCTGTGTGAGCAGCAAACTTTGCAGTGACCACTAGTATTCTGTTTCCCCAATGTTGGTGGTATGCTCTTGGGAAAATGTCTTCCAGACAGGCAAAGAGGTGTGACACCATTAGAGCATGGACAACCTCACAGATGTTGCTGCACTCGCTTGTGATGCTTTTCCAGCATTCTTTCAATGCCAGTCTGGAGTTTACATGGCTGATCATGTGCTCAAGATTGTCTTTCTTGAACAGGATGTAACAGTTCAATACTATAATGTTTAGAAGGTGGCAAAAGAATTTCTTATACCATCACTCAGTTGGATAAGAAGTCGAGTCTACTGCTCCCATATTCTCATTATAATCCACAATGACACATAGTTTCTTAGTTTTCTTTCCATTTCTGTTGTCTACTTCAATCATAGTATCATTGTGGAAAGTTGGCAATGTTGTCGCCTCCTACTTGCCACACCATTTCAGTGCCATAAGTTTACCACAGAATCTAGCTATAGTCATCCCCTTTGCAATTTTTTTTTTTTTTTTTTTGGATAATTTGGCATCTGTTTTCTGTTCAAACTAGCTGTTCCAACTATATGAGTTCTGCTTTGATGTAATTCTCTAAAAAGCATGGTAAATGTATCAAAGTTATTGAGGAAGACACAATATCTTTGGCCAATAAGGTCATTGACCAAGGTAAGAACAATGCACAATGATTTCAGAGCATCAGCTGAATCTTTCAAATCCATACTGGACCCTGTGTGAATAAGCACATTCCACACATAACCAGATTGACTTTCACAAAGTACATAGAGCTTGAGACCAAATTGTGCTTGTTTCATCAGGATGTACTGCTTCATAGCCAACCGCCCCTTGAATAGCATCAGCGATTCATCGACTACAATGTTTCTGTTGGAGTATGTACAGTTGAAAATTTATTTGTGAGAAAGTCAAACACAGGTTTTATGTTCTACAACGAAATTTGGACCTTTGAGCAGTGGATATGAAAGAATTGTTCACAAAATGCAGGCACCAAAGCAAAAGTAAAAATCTTTCACCAACCATAATTTGCCTGAGGTAAAGCATATCCAAAAGAGGCCTTGTCAACCAAAACATCTCCAGCTCAGGTTTCTGCACAATACCTTGCAATAACATTACTGCAAAAGACTTTCAAGTCATCACTGTCAGCGTCTTTCCATTTATCCATCCCCAAAAATCCTTTCAGACCAGGTGGCTTTGAAGCCAACAAAGCAGCTTGGCTTTTTGTTTCACTATTAATTTTTGAAACTAATTCCTCAGTAAAGAATAGTTCAAAATTGTGCTTTGGGTCAGTGGTATCACTGACATCAACATTTCTGATATACGTGCTGGGAAAGTCATATCTTTGGCGTGGAGTCATAATATGAGTTGACCATTTCAGAGCACGACCTGAGTCAGCTGACGTAGGGCTATTTCCATCAGATTCTGAATCTGACAGAGGCATGACCATATAATCTTCCAGAGCACTATCTCAAAAATCATCAGAATTGTCTAATTCAGAAAAATCGAATTCATCAAATGAATCTTTGACTAACAACTGTTCAAGAACAATGTTAACACGAGAACAATGTTAACACATAGGAGTGTTATACTTTCTAGGATTTGACATTTTCAGCAATCGAGAATTATTGTATTTTGTAAATGAAAATAACACTGCTAAAAACAGAATTCTTTGAATAGAATGATGTCATTTGTTTCCAAAGACTATCATATACTAGAGTGATGTGAAAGTCATAAGAAAAGCGAGCTATTTCATGGCAAACTTTGGGGGTAAGGTTATGGCTGTAATCCACAAATTATCTTGGGGTAAACAGTGCAGCTGCAAGCACCACTGGAGAGTATTCTTGGGGAAAATGGGAAGTGGGTTAATGCCACAACCTGTACACTTAAAATTAGTTAGATGGTAAATTTTATGTTATATGTATTTCACCACAATTTTTAAAATTACGTTAAAAAAAAAAACTCCTATTTTGTGGAAACTACTAGGGTCTCCTTCATTACAAAGTGGATTTTATCTGAACCAAGTGTAGGAATCAGGACTAGTGCTAAGAGAAGTGTGGCATGCATGTGTCAGCTTCCAAAACATCTCCTATCAAAGGCACCAGAGAACCCAGGGGACATTCCACTCTCTTTCTAAACACAGAAATAATCTGCTAGGGAAAAACTGCAAGTGAAGGAAGTTAATCCCAGAAGGTCATGTACCAACACCAGGCACACATTCACATTGTCTTTCATGTATTGACCCCTTCATGTTTCCATTCACTTGTTTACTCTTTCACTATACAAGCAGTTGCTAGGCACTGGGGCAGGAAAAAGGAGGGAGCAGGCAGAGTGCAGGCTCCACCTTGGTGAGCTTATGGCCCAACAAGTACTTTTAGGGAAAAGCAGCCTATATATAAAGAAAGAAGAAAATAAAAAGGGAGAACCAAAGAAAAGAGAAGCCATGGAACCTTTCACAAGCTACTTGGAGCAATGGGATAGGAGCAGATGGAGAAAGCTTCTTGTGGGGCCTTGCCTGGGGAGTTAGCTTTGGAAGGCCTGAGGCCATGTGTGGCTAAGCTGTGCAGCCCTGGCACATAGTAGGACCCAGCAAATGCTGGCTTGCAACATATCAGAGTGGGATTAATTTTATGAGAACTACAAAAGAGCCACCCAATCTGGGCCCAGGGATGAGTTTACAAGACAGATCAAGTAGCCATGCCTCTTGACCGAGGGAGCCCAAAAGTGTCTGTGGCTCTGTCTACCACTGGGTTCTGGGAGATCTGGCTCCTTGTCAGAGGCATTCTGAGGGAAAGGTGGGCAGTGGTCCCTTTGCATGCTCATCTCTTTTTTATGCCAGCAATGAATTGTCTTCATTTCATTCAAATTGAAGAGAAAGACTAAACTGGGTCCAATTTCTAATCAGTGTCATTTCTCTGGCTCGCTCAGAGAAGACGAAATCCATTAAACTCCCCCTGCTCCCCGTGAGAGGCACTGAGCTCCCCAGAGCAGCAAGATGGGCGCTCTTGAGGGTAAAGACTCATTTTACGTGGATCAGTGACTGGCTTATTGTAGGTGCTTAATAAATATTCAATCATAACTATCTTAATTACTGGATTACATCATGTCTGTCTTAGGGTAGGATATGAATAAATAATGCCATAATAATAATAAGGCTCTAACGGAGAGATGCTCAGTTTGCATTCCCACTGCTACACAGGAGGTTTTAATAAATTTGGGTGTATTTCATATATCATGAAGATATATCTGCTCACAGGAGGTAAATGTTTCTGAAGATAAGCTTTATTTAGTATTAATTCCGGCAGAATCGCCAAGGCTTAATTCAACTCAACATAGCACTCCCCGTGTTTGAGAGTGTCCAGTGGTGAGGAGGGTGGTGAGGCTGAGTGTTCTATGCCCAGCCACCCTGCTGGCTTCAGGATATATATTGAGATAGGTTAGCTTTGTTGTGACCAGCTTTCCCTCCTAAACATAGTCTAAGCCGTCTCCTGCTTAGAATGGCATTGCAAACACCAAAGTCTTCAGTCCTGACAGGTTATGTAAATGGTGAAATTAGCTGATGGCCAGCAGGAGGGTGCATTTCCTGTCTGAAGGGGCAGTCTCAGCCCCAGCTCCTGTGCAAAAATGCCACCCAATGGTGTTTTATTTACCATTAAAAAGAGTTAGAAATGCCGCTATTGGCACAAAATCTACTGATCTTTAAATACTGCTAACCAATCCAAATTATTTTAGAACAAAACTCTCCTGTAATTGTTTGGGCTACATCTAGCTATGGGCTACACTTCATAAATCTTGGGTCTGGAGCTAAGAGCCAGGAATGTGCAAGCAAGAGCATGTGCTGGCCCCTCCACAAAGGTCAGGAAAATCCAGAAAAACCCTGGCCTAATTGTTGGGTGCCCAGGGTCAGCCTGGCATCAGCTTTGTTATCTACTGAACTCTCCATGTGACTTCCATAAGTCCACAAGACTATCCCTGCTCTCTCTGATAGAAAGTGGAAAGTAACAACGCTACTGAGCCCTCCTCAAAGGGCTGCACTAGAACCAATGCCCCCTAAGGTGACAAGAAGCCCTCTACAAACCAGACAGTACCTTTTGTACCACTAGAACAGCCACTTGTGGGTGCCCAGGAAGTCATGTGAAAGTCTCACAGGTCCCTCAATTCTACTCTCTGAAAGCCTCTTGAAGCAGGACTAGTCTTGAAGAGTTGGGACCTGAATGTCAGATAGCAAACCTTGAGCGGAGAGGGTGACCTGTAAAATTACTCATCTGAGAATGCACTGGCTCTAACCCAACTTTGCAATGTGCCTGAGCTGGTCTCACTGTGGGCATCTGTTGCCCACTCAGTGCTCTAAAACCAGACAAGAGAGTAGAAGTGGAGTTGATGTTTAAGGACAGGGTCTTGACACCCTGTTTTCCAACAGGAAGCCAGAGCTATGATGGGATTAAAGATACATGAGTTGAGCAGCCCATCTTTGGTAGTTAGACCCCCGCTTACCTCCTGGGGTACAAGATGACTGACCTTCTGCAGCAAAGACAATGCCTATAAAGGGACCTTGGGATGTGCAAGGGTCCAAGAAGCAGCTTTTGTCCCTAACACAGTCACCATGCTGCAGCCATTGGCCACTGGAGAGTGACTTCCAGCCCTTGGGAAAAAGCAGACAGCTCTAGGTTTTCTGGAGAAACTCCCTTCCACTGGGGTATTTTTAGCCCCATCATCCCATATATCTATGCCAGGGTGTTAACGTCACGGGTGAAATTAGCCGCTCACCTTCGCCTGGCTCTGGCAGGGCATGAGAGTGAGGGAGCAGGAAGTATCTCACTGAAACTTTGGACTCAGGTTTCCCTGAGAGATGGTCCAACTGTAATCTCTTGTCAAAGTAGAAACAGCTTTTTTTCATCCTGCCACAAATCATCTCAATAAAAAATGCATTATTGTTTTCTTTTTTAAGGAAAAATCAAAACACACACATATCCTGCTTACAAAACAATATATGTTGGGTTTAGGTATCTTTTTACCTAAGGCTTTGGTGATACATTCCGAACTATATATTTTTTTCAAAACTACACCTTTATTTACAGTTGTTTTTTTCTTTCCATGAATATATACATTTTTACATCAATATATAAACTTCATTTTTACTTGGTTACTTAACAATTTACTATAGATACTTTCTTCTATTTTAATTTTTTTAATTGTTAAGCATAGCCTTAGTCAATCAACCTCTGAAATTAGATGTTTGTTTCTGATGTTTTGTGTACCTGCCAATATTTGTAGAGATGTTGACATCCTTGAAGCCACTTTATATCAAATAACCTTAAGTGAGGTTACCAGACAGACTGGAGTCTATGGGAAGGGCCAGGCAGGCCCAAGTGCCATATCTTCCGCCACGTGTCCTGAAGGATAGTCTCAGATCTCATCCTGGCTCTCACAGAGCGTACTCTGTCCTTCTCTGGAGCTCCAAACTCCCCCTTAGCTTACTCTGATCCTCTCTTTTTCTCCTCCATGCCCCAGGGAATTTTCTGTTTTTTGTTTGTTTGTTTGTTTAATTGTGAAATGTTTTACATGTATACAAAAGTTGAGAAGACAATATAACAAATGCTCAGATTCAAAAATCTTGTTTTATATTCTCTAACCCTCTTCCCCATATAGTGCATTACTTAGAAGCAAGTCTCAGATATCATATCATTTCATTCATAAATAGTAGCATAGGTCTTGCTAAATATCAAAGCTTCTTTTTTCAACATATTAAAATTACACCTAAAACATAACAGTAATTCCTGAATATCATCAAATAACCAAGCAGTATTCAAATTTCCCAAATTGTCTTATAAATGTTTGCCATAGATGGCTTGTTGGAATCAGGATGCAAAGAGAGTCTATAAATGGCATTTAATTGATGTGCCTCTTTAGTGTTTTTAAATCAATCGATTTCACCTGTCTTCATTTCAACAGCTTATTTATTAAAGAAATTTGTTTACTCATCCTGTATAGTTTTCCTCACCAGATTTTGCTAACTGCTTTTTCATGGTGTCATTCTCAATTTCCTATGTCCTGGTATTCCTATAATTGGTAGTTAAATCCAGGATTAGAAGCTCATTCTGATTTTAGAGTTTTGGTGTTTTTGTTTTATGAGGGTTTTTTTTTTTTTTGGCAAGAATATTTTATAAACAATGGGTATTTTCACAGGAGGCCCATTGGTGATCATTGTCTTGATCCATTTTTTTTTTTTTTTTGGTCAGGGGTTTGAAAAATGATAATATTCTAGTTTTACCTTTCGTTCTTTATTAGAGAAACTCTCTTTCATCCATCACTTGGTTCCTTAGACTATTTGGTATAGTTTATATGGGAAAGTCAGCTGTGGTATTTAAACCTGTTCCACTTTTCATAAGAAGAAGCTGCTCCCTGAATCCTCTAAGGAGCCCACTGAGGGCTGTTTATATTTTTTTCCAGTATCATTATAGATTCATGGGTTCAAACATATTCAATGTGCTTCAATCTGTTGTGGCTTTCATTCTTACTGATGTACACATTGCTCCTTCTTTCTCTGGTGGGAACCTCTTCAAGTTAATTCCTTAGTGTTTGGTTTCATTCCAGGAGTCTTTCTCAGCCAGATTTTTCATGAGACAAAGGGTTCCAAACTCTTCTTATACATTTTCTGCACCAGGTCAAGAAATGCTTGTTCTTTTTAATGAGAGACTGCATTTAGAGATAAAGAACAAGATACAAAGGAGGTTCATTGCTTTTAAGCTGGTTATTGTTTTGAGATCTTTTCAAAATCTATACCATGTGTAAGACAGCTAGCCCAGCATCCAGTAGCTGCTTGAAAAATGATAACTGTCACTATTTTTATTTAATTAGCACAAAGTTTAGTTTCTTGAGATCCAACATTTTACTGATAATGGTAGAAGAAAACAAGAATATCAATACTAGTGATCAAGGAATACAATGTTCCTGCTTAATATCTGAATTTAGAGCAGTTGTTGATGGTGAAGCTAAGACATTTTCACCATGAGCACATCAGTCCTGATCCCAGGAGCAGGCTGGCCTCGTGGACACAGTGGGTAATGAGGGTGGGTCTGTGTCCAGAAGAAGAGCTAGCCTAGTGCCATCCAATGAAAGTACGGTGAGAGCCATACATCATTTTAAATCTGCCAGTAACCACATTAGAAAAGTAAAAAGAAACATGTGAAAACAATCTTAAAAATATATTTTATTAAAACCAAAATATCAAGTTAACACAGATTCGACACAATATTCAATAAAGAATATCGTTAAGGAGATATTGTATGTTATTTGGGGGTGGGGGGAGGTCCTGTCTTTGAAATCCAGTGTGCATTTTACACTTACAGCACATTTCAATTCAGACTAGCCAGGTTTCAAGTGCTCATTATCCACGTGCAGTTGGTGGTAACTGAAGTGGACAGAGTGGCTTAGGAGTAGGAACACTATGGCCCATGAGCCAATTCATCCAGCTCCCTGTTTTTGTACAGTCTCTTGAACTAAGAATGGTTTTTACTATTTAAATAGTTGGGGCAGAATCAAAATAAGACTATTTTGTACATGTGAAAATTATACAAAATTCAAATGTGCCCATAAACAAAGTTTTATTGGAACACAGCCATGCCCATTTGTTTATAGATCCTCTCTGACCACTTTCCATGGCCAAGCTGAGAAGCTGACAAAGACTATCTTACCTGCAAAACTATAAACGTTTACTCTCTAGCCTTCTACAGAAAAAGTTTATTGTGTCGTTCTCTGAAGAATAGAGTACACCTCCCCCAGCTCTTTCTGATTGGATTTCCAGATCTCTCCCTTTAGAGAGACAACTGAAGTAGACTCTAGATATGCTAATGACCAACCTCCCAGCTGGTCACCATGAGTTTGTTAGTGTTTGGAAGCATTTTAATAAACTGAATTTACTTTATTTCACATCACAGTTTCTGTTTCTTTCACTTAAATCTTTCGTTGTAAAGTTCTAAGCAAAGAATCCTGAAGGATGGTATTAAGGAGAGCCCCCTAGCCTAGAGACTCTCAATTGACTATGAGGGCTGCCTCCTGGCTCCAGGCTGGTCAGACTGGGAGAGTAGTGGCCTAGGCAAGGGCCTCAGTGACCTAGGCTGGTGGGTTGTTTTCTAGCATGTGCTTCAAACACAACATCCTCCCCACATAAATCCAGCCCCTCCTAGGTAGGCACTGGTTGCACATTATCATGTAACGAAGGGACCAGCCCAGAGTTCCTAGTAAGGAGATCCATCTAAAGGAAGCATTCGGTTGCTCAGGCCCCTTAGCTGGTGAGCAGCCCAGTGGAGCCTGAGCTCCAGAAGCACCCTCTTTTAGGGTCATCCCATCCTGCCATCAGACCTGATGATACAATTTCACTGCTCCAACAATGAGGTACAGAATCCCCTCGGTTCCCATAACAAATAGTAGCTAAGGAGCTGCCCTGGCCTGACTCTGCTATCTCACCAGATAGAGGCAAAGAGAACAGGTGGATGAAAGGAGGCCATGTTCCCTGGACTTGGGCTGGAAGAGTGGTTAGCTAAGTTTGCAACAGAGACATACAGGCTAGGCAGGCAGACCGAAACCTCGCCTGCATCCTCAGTGCCACCATTAGCTGTGTGACATCCAGTACCTCTGTAAGCCTCAGTTTCCACCTCTGTAAAGAGGAAGCATGAGCAGTCATCACAAGGGGGCATTGTGAAGAATTAGTGAAAGAAATCACAGATGGTGCCTGACACATAACAGGTGCTCAGGAAGTACCAGTTCCCTATCTCCCTGACAGGTAGAGATTTGTAAAGATAGAACAAAATGGTGCCAGGTCTAAAATAAAGAGTGTACAGTGCATAGATTAACTTACATAAAGGCTCAGAAAGTGCAGGGTGCAGAGTAAAGGTTTTATATGTGTTAGCTAGCGTTATTATGTTCTTGTAATAATTAATTGTTATTTTTATTAAGCCTAAGAAATGCATCAACATCCTGAAGAAGTTTGTGGAAAAGACTCTTAAAGAAGGCTGAGCACTAGTGAAGAAAAGTCTCCTGAGGCTTCCTGACAAGCAGTCCAAATAACAATGTCACAGGTAAAAAAATCAGGGGGAGGAGGGTGAGTGTTGCATGGTATTGACAGGGATATGAGCATCAAACACCCAGAACCAGAAACTGGCCTGAAGGACCCATTCTGCATTGCCCTCATTACCAGTTTTGAGCATTTCTAACTAATATAGATGCAGAACAGAGTACATTTGCTGCAAAATTAAATTAACAAACATCACGCACATTCAGGCAAGAGCCAGGCTATTTTCGCCCACACAGTTACACAGGTGGGCAGCTCCCACAACATTCCAGGGGTTCTGCTGGGATTGGAGGCCAGCGTAGTAATGGCAAGGATGCGACACCGTAGCACGCCGCCTGAGGACAGCTTTATTTATTCTCTTGCAGAATGTACAAGAGGGCCTTGTTTTTCTGGACGATTAGAGAGCCAGCTCACATAGCCTTCATGATTCTACATTTAGAATTGTGTCTTCATTCACATTCTTTCCATGCGGCTCACAGCTCCTGGACTAGAAGAGAGTGGTCACTTTGCCTGGGCCCGTCCCCTGGAAAGATGCCAGCTCCAGCTCATACAGATCCTGAGCTCCTGGTCTAGAATTTGGGCTGAGCTCTAGGGTTGTACTTGGTGCCAGTGTGGTCAGTGCCAGTGTGCCCACTGTGGCCAAAGCAGACACTGGGCCCATGGCAAGGGGCTAGTAGAGACTCACTTTAGGAGAAACCAAATTCTGCAGCAGTCCTCTGTGGTAAGGCTAGCTGGATGGGGCCCAAGGCAACACTCTGAGGGCTCTCGCTTCAAACTCCTCTTGCCTTGTCAACTGTGTTTTACAGTTCTCTCCAGACCCCTCCTGCTGATGTCATTGACAAAGCTGCCGGCCATTGCTACACCCCCTGAATTTTCCCTAGGTCATCCTCATAATTTTATTTTCTCCATTAGCCCCTTCAAGGAAACATCATCAGTTCATGCTACACAGCAAAGCTCACCGTTTCTAGGATCCTAAACCAGACATGAGGTCATGTTCTCCACCTGTGAAGAATTAAAAGTAAGCTGGGGAAGAAATGTACTGAGGAGAGGGAGGAATACAAGTCAGGAGAATCGGGGGCCCTGCTGAATTGTTTCAGCTCATGTTATTTGCGCCCCAAAGCAAACTCCTCCATAAAAATGAGATTTAGAGATGTAATATTTCCTAAAATCTGAACAAAATGACTGGGTCAAATGCAGGTAACATATGAACTGGCTATAAATTTGTTTCCATGTGTAATAGGGGAAAAAATGAACTAGAATATGAAATTTCTGATTTCACAGGTATTGTTGTTTGTCATAAAGCTCTTTTTAAAATTTTCTCTTGAAGAAAAATAGTAAGCAAGCAATGGTACAGATAGTTGAAGATGTGGCAAAAATCATGAAAAAAAAAACCCAAACAGCTTATATTTGAGAAGCTTTGCAATATACAAGCATACCTATAGACATGAAATCTTTTGATCTTCAACCCCATGGAGCATGCATAGGTAATCTGTCCATTTTAAAGATGAGTAAACTGAGGCACAGAGAAATTAAATGATTTGGCTGGTGACAAACAGCTAAAAAATACAAGGGGTCAGGGCTCCAAATTCTGTTTTTTAATGTTGGCTCATATCTTAAGTTGATTCTTTTCATCTGCCAGGTTGGCTATCAGGGAAGGTGGGTGGAAGGGATAAAATCAAATGATTCACTTTGGCCCTCCCTCAAACCATCTCTGAGTGCTAATCTCAATGAGTGGGTATCCTCACAGCCATGTCCTAAGTTCTCAAGGCAAAAGGCAAGTTGGGAGGCATCATGGGGGAGGAGGGGCTGGATACTCCTACTGGTTGGGGTCTGATCCCCTCTGTCTGCGTGATGAGGAGCTCTTCTTTCTGACTTAATTCTAACTGACGTGCTGACTCAAGTCCCTGTGACCCTGGCCACCAGTAGTTCAAAGCTGGAGGTAGTGCTAGGCCCCAAATTGGGGCTGTGATAGAGGTTGCTGGCCATGAGGAGCCCATCAGGGCAGGAGGGGCAGTCTACAAATAGATAGAGAAACACAGCGCATTGCAGACTTCCCAGGGTTTTGAGCACCGCACAGAGCAGGGCACCCGCAGGGACTGTGCACCTCAGCTCTTGGAAAGAAAGACAAGAAACTCTCTCTTCAAACCCTGGAAGTGAGAGTCGTCTTACAGAGAGAACTTGGGAAACGATCACCCAAGAGCTGGCACCACATGAGCAACGACATAGGGGTTGAAAGATATCTGGGGTCTTTAGGCAGTTTGGGGAAAGAAAGAAAATGACCATTGTTCAACCCCCTCCCAGAGACAGAGAGGGGCGCTCTCATCTGGCAGAACAGGACCTGTTCACCGGCACTTGGACCTTGCAAACAACTGGGCCTGCCATGGGCCAGGATCAAGTGGGCGCTTACCTTGCTTCTTCCCTGATTATTTCATATCCTTGTACAACTCTCACCCTTAAACCCATCCTGGCCTTCCCCCAGCCTGCAGCTGGGCATGTTATTTTGCTACCAAAACACAGAAGAGTATGGCTCCTTACTCGAGGAATGCAGCCTGCGGTCCTCCAAACCGATGATGAAAGGGACTATTTCTGCCCCAGGACATCAGCAGGCCTCTGGGCACTGGTTCCCAGGCACACACTATCATGTTTTTACTGTTTCCCTAAACAAATGTTTTCCTTTGCACCTTGGGATATTTTTATTGAATCTAGGCACTGGAATAGCTTTAGAAATTTTTCTGGATTGAAGCTGGAATTGTGGTTAGGGTCCAGCTAAGCAGCAAGCAATTTCTCACTACCCAAGTTATCTATTACCCACAGCCGATCTGGATGTAAAAATAGCTGCTGAGGCTGTTTGTTTAATCTGACTGTTACTTGACACCACACGGGTGTTGCAGTGCACTGTTTGCCTCTTCCCTACCAAGAACACCATTTGGTTTCCCCGGCTGGGTCTCTATTTAGGTACGCTTCACAAACTTCCAGTGTCTGGCCAGCTTCTAGACACTGATTTTCCTCAAGTGGGCAGGTTTGTGAAAAAGAAGAGGTTTGGGTCTTGAACCCATTCTCCTCTTGTCTTTGGGCAGCCCGGCTAACAAGGGAAGAAGTTTTGCCTGCTGGGTCGAGCAGGACTGCTAAAGAGTTGGGGTTCTCTCCTCTTCCTGTGGAGGCCTGAAGAGCAAGCAGCAGGAATCACGAAGAGCAAAAGGTAGGGTGCAGACTGGTTTTTTAGCACAGGCAGAGAGGCACAAGGTCCCACAGTGGGCCAGCATTGTTGGGGATGGCGTTCTGAGCCAGTGTGCTGTGCTGAGCAGAGTAAGTGGCAAGAGGCATGGTGGGGGTTGCATTTCTCAGTGTGCTGGGTGTGCTGTGGGTGCGGGACTGCTATGTGGACAGTGAGGGGCACGCTGTACAGAATACATGATACAGAAATTTGTGACTTTGTCCTCATGGGCATCTGTCAGGGCACTCTGCTCCTATGTAGTTGAGCAGGCACAAGTGTGTGGATGTGCCCAGGTCGCTGTGTTGCCAAATGTGGGCGAACTCACAGTCACAAGCTCTATGGCAGGAGACCGGCTATCTTGTGTTCCCCAGTGCTGGACCAGGCAGGATCTTACCAGATGTAACAAAAACGACAATTGATCATTGAGACATTCTGGCCCATGGACTCTGAGAGTATGAGTGTCCTCATCATGGAGCCCCACACTATCAAGGTTCCCAACCAGACCCCCACAGTGCAGGCTTGGCCAAATCTAGAATCATATCTTTATTGTTTCTCATGGAGAAGAATTGATCATTGAGAAGAACAATATGAATATGTGTAGAAAGCTAGATAGCCTTAAAAAATTATTATTTAAGAATTTAAACCATCCTCCACCCCTGGATGTTGATAATGGAGGAGGCTATGTGTCGAGGGGCAGGGACTACATGAGAAATTTCTGTATCTTTCAGTCAATTCTCAATTTTTCTGTGAATCTAAAATTGCTCTAAAAACTAAAGGTGTTTTTTAAAAATAAATTATGAACCATTTCTTTCAACGCATCTAAACCAATGATAATAAACTCTATTTGAAGTAATATTTTTTAAAAACCCATAAGCATAGAAATTCTGGAGAGTAGATTAAACAAATGTTTGGGTTAAATGAGGTTCAATTTTCCAACATTTGAGTTCCTTTTACAACAGTGATTGGTAAACCACTGCTGTGGGTTAAGTGACTGGTTTTGTAAATAAAGTTTTATTGGCATGCAGCCATACTCGTTCATTTACATATTGTCTATGGCTACAACAGACCAGGCTATATGGCCAGCAAAAACAAAAACATTTGCTATTTGGCCCTTTACAGAAAAAGTTTACTGACTCCTGATGTACAACACTCCCTGAGATGAGTCCATTTGGTACACACACACACACACACACACACACACACACACACACGCACACACACAGAGAGAGAGAGAGAGAGAGAGAGAGAGAGAGAGAGAGAGAGAGAGAATCAAAACCCAAAACAAAACTGTGAAAGTTCTAACAGTTAAAATAGCTTGTGAGCTGGATCCTTCAGGACAGTGGCTAGCTCTGGAGCCCCCTGTCCCTTCCCTGGTCTGGTTTTTCCAGTATGGCTGGTAGAGGAAGTATTCTGTTTGCCACTGGGAAGGTTAGCTTTGCTGTGGAGTATGGCCTGGGCTGAGCAGGGCAGATTGTGCTTATCAGGATGGTTTATAAATAGACATCTCTGGGTGACCTGAGTCCAGTGTGTGTCTGCCCCTGGGTCTTTGGGAGGAAAAAATTGTGCCTGCTCTCTGGTGACCAGAAGCTCATTGGAATGGGAGCAACTATGTCTGCTGGGAGGGAAGCAGGGCAGGGAGAGGAGGGGACTGGTAAAATGCTGGGTCCTGGTAACAGAGGGGCTTGGATACCCTAGAAACCAGAGAGACAGAAGTGTATGGTAGAAACAGGGAAGACCAGTGAGGGCCATGAGTCCTCAGAAGAAGTATGTGCCCACCCCAATGTCTTTTCACCAGGACTTGAGCCAAAGTGTCTTGTGGCTTTCCACTTCTTTGCTCCTGTCCTTAAAGAAGCCTTAGAGACCCTAACAGCAAGGGAAAGCCCCATGTCCGGAGATAGCCTATGCCAGAAATCTGTACTGAAACCTGCCGGCCAGCAGAGCCAGGACTGGGCCATCTTCCTCCCTGTGTCTTGGGATATCACCCCATCTGCCCAGGGTTACTACAGAGATGCAAAGGGCTCTAAGAGAAGGCAGCCCTCCTGAAGATACACAGTGCTGACACTTCCCAACAGGTTGCAATGGGCCTTGGTTTTATTGCCTTTGAGGATTTAAGCCACATTTCACCAAATACAGCCAATTTATGGCCCTACAATTTAGTCTTGTGTTTCACTTAGTTGGAAAAACCCCCAAAAGCTTCGTCGTTTTGACTTGGTTCCCAGGGGGCTGCATGACTCAAGCTGGTAAGGGTAGATGGAGAGGGGAGGACAAGGTCAAGTCACATGGATCAAGATCCAAAAATGAAGCACATGGAGTACTGCTGAGATGTGTCATCCCCACTGTAATTCATCAATATCATTTTGGAACACTCCCTGGAGGGGACTTCATGTGTAATATTTGGCTTCCTAAGTCAAGATGGTGGCAGAAGAGATTCTCAACTAACCTTGAGTCTCAGGTGGAAGACTGAAGACCACATGGTGCAAAGCACATTCCTTTTGAAGCCCGTGTCAGTCAGCCTTGCAGAACTCGAGAGCAGAGCCGGACTGTTTGGGAGTCTGATAGCAAGAACGTCCGAAGAGCAAATCAACCAGTAATAGTTTTCTTCCAGCATTTCACAGACAGACCTCCCCTTCTGAGTAGGAAGGGGAAAGGGACCCCTCTGGACCACAGCACGTAAAAATGGGGAGAAGGCCTTCCTTGTGACCTCCATTCTCTGGCCTACCTTCAAGGCTTAGCCCAGAGAGGACATGAGCATACCCAGGTAGCCATGCCCAGAAGGGCTTCCAAGCCCTGAGGAATTGCCAGTACTTGGCCTCAGTGAGAGCCCAGGTCCTCCTAGGGGCCTCTACAGCCTGCACACTATTCCCTGGCCTTGGCTGGTCTCTTCTGTCCCTGAGGGGCCCTTTCCAAGGTGAGCCTAAGCCACTGAGGGACTGCAAGGCTGAGCTAAAGGAGGGATTTTGTCTCAGCCATCTCCCATCTTAAAGCCTTTGCCTGAAGCTTAAAGAAGGCGAGGAGAGGAAACTGAGATTTGCTTAAGTGACCAGTGCTTTCCCCACTCCCTGCCAAGTCTGGAGGCTGGTTTCAGGCTTCACACCTCTGAGCCCTTCCTGCACCAGCCAGGTCACTCTAGAGCTGCCCCTTGGCCTGCCCTGTTCTACAGTAGCCTGGCCACATGCAATATCACCAGCACAACCTCTCACTTGGCCTTGTCTGCCCCTCTCTGAGGCAGGTTAGGCCCGAAGGCCACAGAGGTCAAGAGGTCAGAACTAAAACCATGTCTTGCCCTCGGTTCCCACTACTTTCATCAGGGCAATTGCTGGCTGCATTACTCCCATATGCAAAGTGTTTGCATAGATTGCCTAGTTCTACTCTCAAAGTTATCCGGCATGGTAGATCTTAGGATCCCCTTCACAGAGCAGGCACTGGGCTTAGAGAAGTTAAGTAATTTTTTCCAGAATGTACAGCTCCTGAGGGGCTGAGATATAAATTTGGGGCCTGAGTCCAAAGCCCGTACCTTTTCTTTACCCCCTTAGACCGATAGCTCCCATCAGTATCCAGAAGAGTCTCTGCAACGGAGGTTGGTCCACTTAACAGGAGTCAAAACCTTCATTAGAAAAGTCACGCATCCCCAGGCAGGCCTGTCCCCTCAGGGCTTCAGGCAGTCCATGCTATTCTCAGGAGGCTGCTTCAGGATGGTACAGTCCCGGATTCACAGGCAAGCTCTGCCCTACTCAGCAAGCCCTTGGTCCTCAACTTCTCCCTCTGTGAAATGAGGATACTGACAGTGCTGGCTGCCAACCAGTGGGAATCCCATCTTGAAAGGTCCTTAATGCATTAAATGAGAAACATGAAAAGCTCCAGGCACATGACAAAAATATAAGAACTGCTTGCTTCCTTCATCTGTCCTATTTGTTCATTATTTTCTCTCTTGCTTCAACTAAAGAGAAATTCTGGTGCCTCAGTGTTCAGCTGATGATGTTCATCACTCAGTAGGAGAGCAGCTGGCACCATGGTGGACTAACCCCATCCTCACGGTGGTCGCTGGACATTCTCACATCATTATCACCACCCCTCTTGTGCCAAAGAAGGTCATGGATCTGGACACATTTAGCACTTGGAGTGGAGGACCAAGGGCTAGAGGGGAAGTGATGTTCCCACCACACAGCAATGTGGCAGTATCTGTACCTCAGTGCACACTGACGTCAGCCAGGATACCCTGCTCTGCCCCTCAGCCCCTCCCAAAGAAGAGAAAGGCAGTCAAAACTTTACCTAATTTTACCTAATTTAGATTTACCCAACTTTAACCTTAAATCTCAAGGCGAAGGAGAGCAAGAGTCTAAATTGTAACTGAGCATGCAAGTTTTCTCCAAATTGTTTCGGGTGACTGCCTAGGAGACCCATTGTTCAAGGGGAATACCACACAAACACTGAGGCTGCTATAGGGCAGCCACAATCCATTCTAAGAATGAGAAATGAGTGGTTTGCTAAGGCTGGGAAACCAGCAGTGAGGTTAAACTTGGGGTGGTTCCAAAGACAGAGGAGCCCTCTGGGTTCTCTAAGCCGGTCACTGCCTTGTTTCTCTCCCCCTTTTATGTAAGGGAAAGGCAAAGTCATCCTAATGACCCTTGGGCTCCAGTCACTGCACTATGTTAAGCAGGTTGCGTGGTGGGGATGATAGTCGCATTTATGGATAGTCCCTAGGTGCCAACCACCTCACAGACACAAATCACTGGCTCCTCACAATGACTCCACGAGGCAGGTACTAATAATAGTTCCATTTCACAGATGAGGAAACCAAAGCATACAGAGGTTTTTTGTTTTTGTTTTTGTTTTTGTTTTTTCCTAATGTGCCAAGGGCCACTCACAGTCAGTATGGTCAGGAACTATGCCCAAGAGGGTCTGGCTTTAGTTCATGCCCTTCCCATGATTTTATGCTGCCTTGTCTAGGTATTAGAAATAATAAGAGCTGGCATTTAGTGAGCACACACTACAAGCTTTCCATACATGAGCTCCTTTAAGGCACTTAGCCATCCTGTTGGAAAACATTATTGCTGCAGTAGTAGATAGGGGTTCCTTTCCTACACTGTCTGTTACAAAGACCCAAGGTCTCTAGTAGTTAAAGCTTCTATTTATCAAGTCCTTACTCTGTGTTAATCTCTTCTGGGCTCTTGACAATTCTTTACCTTCACCCTTCACAACCACTCGTGGAAGTGGGTATTATTGTAGATGAATGAGTTGGAGGCTCAAAGAGGTGAAGTAACTTGTTGAGGTGGCACAGGGCTAGGAAATGGGAATGCTGATCTGACTGTAAATGTCCTGCTTTCCCATCAGCCCAGGCTGAGGGCAGCTGGCCATTTGTGTACAGATTGGCAGCCAAAGCTCTCTCACGGCTGCCTTCAAGCAAGCCCTGCCTGTGAGGGCTCTCTCTTTCCATCTCATGTCTCTGCAGCTTGCACTGACCTCTGCCTCATCCCCCTCATAGGCGACCGTCCCTTGGAGAGAGCTGCATTTCTGATTTATCTCCATTCCCTGCACACACACAGCCTGCCCAAAGCCAGGCCTAGAGCAAGGCAAACACAACCCACACCACAGTGATTGACAACCATGAGACTCAAGTGGCCCAAGAGCTTATGACCTAACATAAAACAACCTTCCAAAAAGGGGCATAGCCTCCAATTAGTCAAGGCCCAGGGCTCCAATTACAGTTCCAGAACAGCAACACCAGCATCTCCCAGTGCTCTTTCCCACTCCAACCTCCTAAGGGGGAACCTCTGGGATGGGGCCCAGCACTCTGTCTAATGACCCCCCACCCCGCCCGAGCCTCTGAGAAGTGAGGACCTATCTCAGGTAAGGAAAGGGGGAAAAGATTTCCTTATTTCTCTTAGACACAGTAGGAGATGCTCTAAGAAGCTGATCTTTTTGCACTAACTTGAGCCATTGTTTTAAATAACCATGACTATTGGAAGAGCATTTTGCAGTTTTAATTTTTAATTTTGGGTGGCCATGCCTGAATTCTTTTTCTTGCCTCTGTAAAGCATTTCATAAGACATTCCATGAAGAAGGCAGGATGTTTGTCAGTGCCGTGACTGTGTGCCCCACAGCAGGGAAGTTCTCTCTCTTTCCTTCCCTGGCAAAGCAGAGTTCACCACTGCTACACTGGTTGGAGAAAGGACAGATGGCATTTACCATCTCCCATCTACTTCCCAGCCTCCAGCAGGAAGTAAGAAGAAGGGCAGAGACAGCCAGGCTGTCTCTGGCTGAGAGAGGTTTAGAAATTCCCAGTGGCTGGTGAGAGAGGTTTAGAAATTCCCAGTGGCTTCCCACATCCCAGATACTCTTGCCTTCCTGGCTTTTCAGGGACAGGGAAGATGGCACCCTCCTAGATGCTCTCCACAGGATAGTCAGGTCCAACAGAAGATTTCTCTAGCTTTACTAAAGCAAATGCTCCCTAGAGGGAAGAGCTGGGCTGTGGGAAGTGGTAGAGAAGGTGCTAAGAGAAAGGCTGCCACACCTCTTTACCCTGCAGGGCACTATTACAGAAGGACACCTCTACTACATCCAACCCCCTCTCTCCCTTGGCTGTATAGGGAAAGCAGATGCATGTATCACAGAAACCTGAGTCTGAATCCCAACTCTGCTGCTCCCTGGCTATGTGACCTCTGATCCTGAATTTCTCCACCTCAGATTTTAGCATAAACACCACCTAACTTATCCAGAGATTATGACTACTACTAACCAAGACTGTAGGTATAAAGTACATGCAAGTAGAGGAACCGGACAAACAGGATGAGCATCTAGAACTGCCCAGCTGAGTGCTGATACTCAGCAATGGCTCTTTCATTTCTGCTTCTCTGCCTTTGCCACCCAACCCCATGGCACCAGTTTATATACAGATGGGGAAAATGGGTCCACAGATAATGAGAACTCTGCATCACCCCTGCCCTCTGATGGTTCTATGAGCCCTGCCTGGAATCTCCTTTCTCTGCCCAAGCCTGGAACACCCTAGGGCTGCTCAAGGATGTCCCTTCCCAGGAGCTGAAGAGAGGATGGTTGCTGAGGGACACCCTACTCCCAACAAACCCAAATGCTTCTTCCTTTGGAAGCTTCTGAAGGGGCCTCCTCTCTGTTCAAGGCTTTCCAAGGTGGAGTGTGGGCAATCAGTTGCAGTCATCCCTGCAACACTCACTTTGTAATCCATAGAGGTTTCCATGTAGGCTGCTGGGTTTGCCTTCCAATCAGCCCCAGGTTACAAAAATAAGCCTAAGGCTCAGACAAATTGAGTCACTTGTCCAAAGTCTGTGTGATTTCACAGTTCTTAACTGGAGAGCTATGTGCCCATCATTAAGGGGCAGGACAGGCATTCAAGGCCTTTCCACTGGAATGTGGACTCCCAAGTATAATGAGCTGCAGGGAATAGAAGGACATCTTGTGGCCATGGGTCTTAAGACAAGTTCCAAGGAGACCTGAGGGTGAGAACCAGGAGTGTGGGGGCTAAGAAGTGGCAAGGGGCGGGGTGATGCTGAGCAGAGGTTCTGAACAAGCTACAGATGTTCAGAAGCTCCTGGAGGAGACTGCAAATGCAAGTCGCAGGGACCTTCTCCCTCTCCAGCAGCTTCAGGTTCAAGTCCCACACTGCCAGGTGTTAAACTTCTCTGGACTCCAGTTTCCTCCTCTGTAAAGAACAAGAGTAATTTCATAGGTTATTGTAAGAATTAGTTACATAACAATAAGTATGAATCAATTATATTGAAGTATATGAAATGCCTATCTTATGCCAGATGCTCAATAAATTGGGATTTTTCTTATCCATTCATTTGTTTAACAAATAAATGGCCATGTGGTCGGCCCAGGTGCTGTGTGGAGACTAGGGACACAGCACTGAAGCAGAAAGGCGAAGGCCTGGTCCCTAAACCCACCTCCCAGGTGTTCCTCCCTTCTCCCATGAGAACCTGGTCAGACTCTGTCAGTGTTTGGGCCCTAGGTCTCCATTTCTCCATGCAGATGAAAACCCAGCAGCGCTCCCAACAGGGCAGCAGCATTTGAGCCTAATCAGGAACACCCAGAATTACAGGTCTAGAACAGTTTCTTTTAAATACTATTGCAGGTCATAACTCATTATTGAGTCCTGAAATCACTTACTAAATTGCAAATAATTTTTTTAAAATAGAATAGAATATAATAAAATAGAACAGAACAAAATCAAAATATTAGACAGTACATATAAGCAGGGTAAGTTTTGCTTCATGAATTTTCTTTGAGATTTTATATATATATAAAACCCCAGCATGTCCTGTGCCAAGATATAAATATATTTATTACTGTATGTTGAGGGAAAACTAAACAAGTGTGAAACTTCTGCTCTGGGGAGATATCTAGAGAAAGAGCACGAACAGGTAAATCTCAGGGCCACATAGCCAGGACTCACTAGGCCTCCTTCTGATGCAGGTGTCCCTCCTTCTGGGGGAGGCCCCAGGACCTAGTTAGTCAGGTGGCTCTGAGCATCTGGAGACTCAGGCATTAACTGCCCCAGGGAACAATTTCACAGGCAGTTCCTTCCCTTCCTTCAGTCCTCTCCTGTGAGGAGCAGCCCTACCCGCTGGGGGCAGGAGTGGGGGGCAGAGCCAGGGCTATTTTTATTGTCCCTGTTTTACAGGTGTAGGTAGAGGCTCAGAATCCAGAGCAAGATGTTCTGGGAAATGTGGAAGGGGTAAAAGAATGAATGAACAATTGTACCAGTGGCTGGACTAATGCTCTCTCCATGATTCTATAACAGCAATTCTTAACCAGGGGTGATTTTTCCCTAGAGGACTTTGGCAAAGTTATTAGTGCTGAGGTGGAGAAACCCTGTTATTAATATTCAGGTGGGGATCATTAGCTCAGTTTTACAGATGAGAAACCCGAGGCTCAAAGACCTACTGTGATCTAGCCAAGCTCATACTCAGCAGATATAGAGCAGTACTACAACTTGACCCAGATCCCAGCTGGATCCTCTAGGTTAGTGGCCCCTGTGTTTCTGAAGAGCTGGTATGTTCCCTGTCCTGTGGCTGCCCTGCCCTGGCCTGGCAGTGAGTGTGGCCCCTGGAGTTTGGGTTGGGTCTAACAAGAAGGCCAAAGGATCAAAGGGCTGAGCAGCAAATCTGCTCTGCCAGTCTGTCCCCTTCTTATTCCCCAGCTTTTTGCCTCTGAGATAATTCCCCTCTGATCTTCCCTGGGTAGTAGCATGTGAACAGCACTCACCCAGCTCTGGGGAACCTGAGGGAGGCGAGGACAGGGCTGTTTGGGGTCTGTTCTTTTCTGCACCTAATTTTACCTTCAATGCCAGTGTAGCTGCTCCTTTAAAGGTAAATCAGGCACCTCTGAGCCCACAAGGAAGATTGAGGACCCCTTGTCCATGGGACAACTAGCCACTAAGGCTCCCATGGAACAGGGCCAAGAAACTGGGAAGCGCCAGGCCTGAGCTCCTTCTGGTAAAGGGGAATATCCAGAGATAATGCAGGCCAAGTCCAGTTCATCTAGCCAACAGGATCTCCAAGAAGTGATCCCATCAATGCCCAGCCACCAGAAATGATCAGAAGCAGCTGAGAGCCTATGTGGTGTGGGACTGCTGCACATATCCTTATCAGAACAACTGCAAGTGCACCACATGAGGGCTCTCTGTGCACCTCACCCCAACTCTGCCCAGTCGCTGGGTCAACAACAGGAAATGGACCAGTGCTACAAAGAAAGGCTTTTGCCCAAGAGAACTAGTTGTTAAACATTGCTCCTTGCCCAATCTTCTATCCCTCCATGCCTTGCTTCTTACTATTCCTCATGTGGCTGGGTTTCCCCCAAGTGTGTGATGCCAGGTACAGCACCTATCTGCCCTGTGGGACTCTCAATTGGAACAGGCCTGGCCTTCTTATACTGGCTCTCTGGCCTCTAACTACAGACATGGCCCAAGGTCTAGGCAATATTCAGAGGCTCCTGAGGAAACATCCCATACAGACAGAGCAGACCAGACCAGCGACCCAGGCCAGATGTGGTAGTGGGAGTCAGGCTGGACTGAGCCCCAGGAAGATAGCACCTCTGCTCCTGAGCTCTCTCCCAGGGGCAGCAGAACACCTACAGCAGCTGTGACTACCACTCACAGCCAGCTGCATGAGCCCGGCAAGCCCAGGTAGGCTATTTTCTTCAGCCATATTCCCTGGGATGTCCTGGACTCCTACATGCACCAGGGTTTGGAGACCCCCTGCACAGGTAGCCTCAAACCTCAGTTTCCTCAGCTGTAAGGTGGGGAGAGGGGCCTACCCTGCCGAGTTTCAGTGAGGAATAAGTGAGTGCAGGCACATGCAGCAGTGGGCCTGAGACCTGGCACCCCATAGACACTCAACACATGCCTGCTCCTCTCTCCTGAAGGACCCTAACTCAGTCAGTCAATTTGTTATTTCATTGTTCACCTCATAAAATACTGGATGTACACAAGAACATTCTGAAACAGCAAGCAGGAGGGCTATTGGCAATGGTGCAGAGAGGTCAGGAACTTGGCCCAAGAATTGACTAACAGGGCACAAGGTCTGGGGCAAAGCTGGATGTGGGATGGGTGGTGGAGGCTGCATGTGGGACCTGTGCACATTTGCTGGATGGAACAGGCTGTCTATTACAGTTCACTACACTAAGCTCTCCTTGATGCTCGCCTGAGTCAATGTCTCAAAAAACCACCTAGAAAGAAAAAAGAAAGAAATCAATTCCAATTTGTTAGGGCCTTCTAGGTGTGAAAAAGTCAACCCCTGTCATCTCCACTGGCTTCCTGCTTCCCCTTAGAAGTGAAAATACCATTCAATTAAGGTAATTAAATCCACCCAAAGACCTTGGGCTCAAAAACCACACTACAGGCAAGTGGTCAAACCCAGTAGCAAAGCAAACCCCAATGGCTTCCTGTGTAGAGACGGCAGGCCAAGAGGAGAATTGAACTGCCTCCTTAACAGCTTCAGAGTATCCTCCCAGCTCTGCACCAGCTACCTGGGCCTTCCCGCATGGGAGGGACCCTGTACTTACTGGCCAAATCATCAATTCCACTCCTGTGGTTGTCATGGAAAACAGAGCTGAGAAGATTGTTGGGGCATGAATAGAAATGAAAACCCTCCTTTACTCCACCTGTTCTCACCTATACTCAATTCTCCCTTGAACTCTGGCCCAAGAGCCCAAGATACACTCTGTGCACCTGAGCCCCTGGGTTAGGGTTTCATCCTGAAGAAGGCACAAGGTGGTCAAGTGAATCCCAGTCCCAGGTCTCTTCTTTGCATGCTGTGTAACACTGAGCAATATCCTGCACCTCTCCATGCTTTTGTTTCTCCACCTAGAAAATGGTGACAATAAAGGGCCTGGTCACCACACCTCCTAGGGGTCATGAGAATTAAAAAAGATAATGGATAATGACATTTGTCCCAAACTGCAGGGTGATGTACAAACATGAGCCATCCCCATATGGACTCACCTTATTGGTCTCCTCTAACTGTGATCCATCTTGGGTTCTAAAAGTTGATGAGGACTTCAGATTGCCAGGTAAAAACAGATATCCAGTGAAACTAGAATTCCAGATAAATGATGAATACCTATTTTTAGTATAAGTATATGATGTTTGATTTTATTGATAACTCTGAACAATAAATATTGCATGGGACATACACTAAAAAAGTATTTGTTGATATAGAACATTGTCTTGACCTCTCAGAAATGAAGGTAATAGTGTACTTCCATGTGGATCATTACAGTGGGGTCTCCCAGGGCCACCAATCAGGGCTCTGGTCTGTGGCCTGTCATACTTTCTCAGACGTAGGTCTAGGCTGAGTGGATGTAGTTGGAGATATGGATCAGGGCCTGTAGGGGGAGACACACACAAATCTCCTCCCCTGGCCAGTTCCTGTCTTCACAGTCTTCGGCAGACCAGCAGAGCTTGGGCTGCCTTATCTTTCAGTCCTGGGCTGGCTGTTGGCCATGAACCCCATGGGAGACAAGAAAAACATGGGGCAGCAGAGATTTTAGCCTTCCATTCCCACACTGCACACTTGCAGCAAACCTTTGCATTGCATCCTTGCGGCCCAAGAAGTATACTCCGCAAGGGTATCTGAAAACATTGACAAGTGACCACCATGCACCAGGTGTTCTGTCAGTCAAAGATGAACAAAGCTGGTGAACCTTATTCCAGGCGCTCAAAGTTTTCTTAGAAAAAAATGGATTACAGCAGAAAAAGTATAATAAAACAATGCAAGTAATTTTTTTCTTAATTCTACAAGGAATAGAGCTGAGGAAGAAGTGGTCAACAACTGGTGACCACGGAACAGAGAGCGATCTTCCAGGTGGAGGGACTACCACTCCAAGGATCTGCATCAGGATTCATCTAGGCCTGTAGCTCCTTCATCCAGTACACTGTAGGCCTGGAGAGAGGGGGAGCATGGGAAGAGCTCTAGCTCCCCCACAGAGAGCTGGAAGTCCTGCAGAGGCATTTATAGGGGACCAGGAGAGAGGAAACAGTGTTTCTGCAAGCATCAGCATATTCCTGCCCATGATAGTTTAACAGCATCATGCAACACAACATTGAAAAGCATTACATGAGAAGACATCTTAGAAGAGTTAGAATTTAGTGGTGACTGTGCAAAGGATATTTAATTGCTCACGGAGAAAAAAATCTGAGTCATGGGATTACTTGCTTAGATTTTGTTTGTTTACCATATTCTGATTCAAAAAGATGACACTGGCAATGAGGAGAAGACAGATGGATCAGATAGGAGGAGGCATGAGTAGGAGGAAGAGGGAGAAGTCACAGTGACTCTCAGATTGCTGAGATCCAAGGAAGAACTTGCTTGTGAAAAGGCCATGCCTTACATTTTAAACATGTGAGTTTGTAGAATTGTGAGATATATGTAGGAGTTGTCCGTGGCAGTTGGAAACTGGGGCTGGATCCTAGACCAGCAGCAGCCTGGCCAGACATGCCATCAGTGTGCAGTTGCTCACTGCGAACCTGGATGTGAGTAAAACTGACTTATTGAGACAGTAGAGGAGGAAGAGAAGAGGTCCTGGGCTAGGTGCAGAAGAAAACCAACCATCAAGAAGAGGAAGATAAGAAACTGAACACCCAGGTGGAGTAGGGAGAAGACGTGCTTCCCATGAGTAAAGGTGGGAGAGCTTCTCAGGAAAAGCCTTCACTGCAGGTTAGAAGCTAAGTCAAATGAGGAGCAAAGATTACCTCCTGGAAAATCCAGTGGTGGAGAGGAACTAAAGGCAGAGCAAAATGAATTAAGGAAGTAATAATGAGTAAGGAGATAGGTAGAGAGATAGGTAATTTAGGAGAACAAACTATTTTAAAGGCTATACATATAAATAGAAAACTTAACCAATGGTTAAATATTCACTTTGTTTCTTCCTATGTATTTTTTAGAACAAATTTCAAGACTTTGTTTAAACCTGACTCAGCAATACACAGTTATTTCCTCATCCATGTCACCTAAAGGTAACCACAACCTTTACCTGAAAAGTACTCTATGAGACAGACTTTTCACCAATTCAGATTGTCTCCGCTTCAAATGACCCAAAGCAGTGAGCAAGACAGTTCTATGCTAGCCTCCCGAAAAAACGCATCTTCACTAGCAAATGACAGTGAGACCACAAACCCAAGCATAGAGAGATAAGGTTCCTTAAACGTTCACAAATAAAAAAGTCACCATGCCCTCCTGCACCTGTCTCATCCTTGTCCACATTAGAATGCGGAATGTGTCATCCTCTTCCCTAAATGGTACTTCTGTGGAGCTGCAGTATCAGAGTGGGCTCCTATTCAGTAACACAAATGGGTCACTCTGAATTTTTCAGATGGCCTGAACCCAAGGCCAGGGTGTCCTTCTCAAACAAATTTCTCTTTTCTTGCTTCTTTTCTATGTCCTGGTTTGTCATCCAAAAAAATTCAGGATAAAATTCCCACTTCAGAGCATTTTCCGCACACATTTATTTGACTTCTGTGATGGTGTTTTTTGTACACAGAGGCAAATAAGGCAACACTTCCTGGTTTTAAGAACTTTTATTTCTACTTGAGAGATAAGAAAGAAAATTCACCAAATTTCTAAGGATATGAACATATGTTGTGATGTATGATCTATGGAAAGGTTAACCCAGTTGCATGTGGGACATGAAGGGAGCCTGGGAGTCAGGGATAGCCAACTGATGGTTGGTGTGATACAAAGAATCTTATGTCTCCAAAGAAATCTACTCCATAGATTTGAGTTATTATGATTATTAATATTAAAAACAAACTATCATGGACTAGATGAATATCCAGGAGCTGTGAGATAAGGAAGGTCTTATAAAAGCCCTGACGATCTGCATTTAAAATTTGCATAGTAGATTTATTTTAATTAGTTTACAGTTTGTTCTGAGCACTCTTAAAATTCTCCTGGGTAGCTTTTTTGGTTCTTTTAGCTGTCAAAATAGTCAAGCTTCCTGCCAACAATAAATCGAACACTGTGTTACTGCTTGCCAAGTGGATTCAAGTTTGGCCACTCTGATTCTCTTTAGTGTGAAACCTGAGTTATTAATTCACATGGAGAGAGGGCCTCTGATCAGATTTGTTCAGCAGAAAATAATTCACACCTGAGCCAATTATATTAGAAATCCCAAAGGCTTAAAATAGGTTCCTGAAGATTTCTTGGACCCATAGACAATTAATGAATATTGGAAGAGATAAAAATTGGCCTTATATTAGTTTTCACCAAAAATGCCTATGCTTAGAATTCTGTTGAGTTCAAGTGTGGATTTAAAAAAAAAATGAAGAACAAGAGTATTACTGACATTTAAAGATATCTTTTGCACTGAATACGTGCTTGGCCCTTTGGTTAGTTGCATTGCACTGAAATTATTCTCCCTCTTCATTCTAGATGGGCAGTGATGACAGCAAACATAAGCATGAAAAGAAGTTTTAAAACTACGGATTCTAAATCTAGAAAGGCAGGCACCAGCAGCCCCACTACTGTGAAAGGTATGGAACCACCAACTCAAAAGCCAGCACCTGGAAACATTTTTAGTTGTTAGCTACATACTGAAAAATCCACTGGTAGTGGAGAACCGTAGGTAGGGGTTGGGGGATGAGGCCAACTTATGACTGTTCCATGTAAACCTATGTAAATCAAATCAAATTGAAGAAGTTATCTGAATGAAGCTAACAAGAGGGAGGTCTCTCTATTTCCTGAGGCAGAAGGAATGTGGTTATTTCTGAGTACTCTAAATATCAGTGAATATCCTTCATTACTGTTTGGAATTATGACTCAAACCCAAGATCGGCTAGGATTCTTTGGTCACACACAAACAGAAACAGACTCCGGACAAGTTAAGCAGAAATGTGTAAGTGTTCAAAGGAAATTGGAGCCCTTGTGGACTCAAGGTGAAGGCTGAAGTTCAAGGCAGGGAAGAGCGAACAGAGAGCTCTGTTGCTACAAAGGATACCCAAGCACGTTTTCATCATATGTCACTCCAAGACAAACGTACGATGGGCCTGGCCTGAGTCTTATGTCTGCACTTGGCCCAGGGTGGTCTTGTCAGGCACCTTGACTTTCAACGCCATTGAGCAAGAAAATCTTACAATAGGTATCAAGTATTTTTTACTCAGAGAGAGGGGATAGAAACTGAGTGTTTAAAGAAATAACAAACATCTGCTAATAGTAGGGGGTATTTAATTGGTGGGGAAGGGGATATTACTTAACTCAAAGATTCTAAATTTAGAACTCCAACTATCTTATTTTCATCTTAATGTGAAAGTGTAGAAACCCCAGTACTGAGTACAGCTATTGCCCCAAATCAAAACCCAACGTTCAGATAGAAGGTATTCTGACTCTATCAGTAAGACCTCAAAGAGTAGAAAATCTGACTTACAGTGGCTGAAAACACTAAGGTCCCCCAACCAACCCAATAACACAAATAGTGGAGACTGATGATTCTGGAATAAGCTCAAGGCTTAGCAGTGCCATCAGGGACCTAGGACTGTTCTTTGCATCCTGCCATCTTCAGCAAATTGGCCTTAGTCATCACTGCTTATTCCTCATGGTTGCAAAGTGAATGTCTCATTGTCATGAGTTGAATTGTACCACCCTCCCCAATCCATATGTTGAAGTCCTAACCCCCAGGACCTCAGAATGTGATCTTTGTGAATAGGGTCACTGTAGATGTAATTATTTAAGATGAGACCATGAGGGTGGGCTCTAATCCAACAGAACTTATGTCCTTATAGAAAAGGGAAATTTACACAGAGACAAGCACAGAGGAAAGATCATGTGAAGAGACACAGAGAGAGGATGGTGCATTTAAAGGTCAAGGAGAAAGGACTGGAGCAGATCCTTCTCTCATAGTTCACAGAAGGAACCTACCCTGCTGACACCTGGATTTGGGATTTCCAGTTTCCAGAACTGTAAGATAATCGATTTGTTGTTTAAGCCACCCACTGTGTACTAATTTGTTATAGTATCCAGAGCAAACAAATAATCAATTCAGGCTTTGTGTCTGCTTTCAAAGAAAGGTGCCAACATAGTGGAGACAACAGAGATTGTTCTCTGATCAGAAAGGCACAAATTTTCCCAGACATCAAAATGCTTCCATCCCAATGACCAGAACTGTGTTCCAACCTGACCACACTGGCTGTGTGGGAGTCTGACAATGTGAGTATTATCTTCCATAGCTTTTGGAGACAAGTGGGTGAAGGAGAGGAGAGTGGGGAAGAAGTGAAGTTGTACAGCCAGTGGGGTCTGAGGCAGACACTGTCCCTTTTCATGTAGCCTTCTAAAAGGCATGCACTGTGCTTTCTGGGGACAACCAGCCCCAATTTCAAGGCAAGGCTGAGGAGCATGTAATAGAAGCTTTCCCAGAATGGGTCAGTCGTTCCTTGTCATCTCATTCCATTTGCTAGAACTCAAGGTCCTTTTTTTTCTCCATCAGTCTCTGCTCAGTTCTTTCATTCATAAACACAAGTCAGCCTGCCAACAAATCAGCATTGGAAACTCACCAGAGCGCTGTGGTCAAGAGACGGGAAGCAATAAACCCCAAGGAAACATGGCCTCCAGGACTGAAACACAACGCTGCTAGCACTGCAGCATTGGGCCTTTGCAGACACCTCGTGCTTTCCCACATGTGGAGCAAGTAGGATCAAGACTCCTGATGTGTGGGCCCTCCCGTGGTGGGAGCATCTTCACTTCCCACCTCCCAAAGCCCTGATTGTGTTATCATCTGGCAGACCAGGCAAGGAGGGGAGAGCACCTGCTACTGATGTGAATGAGCCATTGTGTGACAGTGTTCCATCTGCAGCTGAGAACTCACAGCACCCTGCCAGATGATTGCTATCCCAAACACCCACCACTTGGGACCACTTTTGAGTCTGAACTTGCTATTTTGTCTAACTTTCCATACACTCATTTACTAATCCCAGTCCAAACCTGTTCTAGACATTAGTGATATGGTGGCGCTCAGAGTCCCAGCCCAAAGTAACGTCTTTGATAGGATCCAGAAGAGAATTCATGTACCACCTCAAATCCATTAGGATGGCTACTATGAAAAATACCCCCCCCCAAAAAAAAAACACAGAGAAAATAGTGAGTGCTGTCAAGGATGTGGAGAAATTAGAGCCCTCATGCACTGTTGGTCAGAATGTAAAATGGTACAACTGTTGTGGAAAACAGTATGGTGGTTCCTTCTAAAATTAAAAATGGAATTACCATATGATCCAGCAATTCTACCTCTGGATATGAGCCCAAAATAATTGAAAACAGGATCTGAAACAGATATTTGGACACCCGTTTTCATAGCAGCACTATTCACAATAGCCAAAAAGTGGAAACAAGTTAAGTGTCCATTGACAGATGGGTGAATGGATAAATAGAATGTGGTATTTACATACAATTAAATACTATTCGGCCTTAAAAAGGAGAAAATTCTGACACATGCCACAACATGGATGAAACTTGAGGACATTATGTGAAGTAAAATAAGCCAATCACAAAAAGACAAATACTGTATGATTCCATTCATATGAAGTAATCATATGGAATAGTTAAATTTATAGAGACAAAGTAGAATGGTCGTTGCAAGGGCTGGCGGGAAGAGAGAATCGGGAGCTATTGTTTAATGAATACAGAGTCTAGTTTTGTAAGATGCAAAGTTCTGGAGATGGATGGTGATAATATTTGCACAATAATGTGAATGTACTTAACACTACTGAACTGTACACTTTAAAAATGGTTAAGATGGTAAATTTTATGTCATTTGTACTTCACCTCAATTTTAAAAAGAGAATAAGAGAATGTAATAAAAGGGATATAACAGAGATATAGGCAAAATTAGGGTGACTCCAGGATGTGGAATCACTGCAAAATAATGGAGATATCCTCCTGAAGGCCCAGAGGCAAGGGCAAACAGCCTCCCTCTCCCTCCAGGCTCCTACTGACACCTTTCATTGGCCACACCCAAGGGCAAGGCAGAGAGTGAGGGAGCCCAGGAGATGAAAGCTCTAGAAGACTGTTCCCTCTTGGGGTGGCTCTGAGACAAGGGCAAACAGCAAACAGACAACTTAACGGCTCGTAAGCTCCTGGTTCATACGGTCTAATGAAGGGATAGGCAACAAAGAAGTAAATTTAATTTTAGGTTGTGCTCAATACAACAAAGAAAATAAACCAGCCACTGTGAGAGAGAGGAGAGGACACCCCATGGAATGCCAGGGAAGCTCTCTCTGTAAAAATTACACATCTGAACTTTAGGTACTATATTAGTCAGGGTTCTCCAAAGGAGCCAATAGGATGTGTACAAATGCAGTCATATGCTGATTAACAATAGGGATACATTCTGAGAAATGCATTATTAGTTAATTTCTTCACTGTGTGATCATCATAGATTATACTTAACAAACCTAGATGGGGTCGTCTACTACACGCCTAGGTTATATGGTATAGCCTATGGCTCCTAGGCTACAAGCCTGTATAGCACTTTACTGTACAAAACAACACGCAATTAAGTCAAGCACAACAGAAAATATTGCAATCAAGAAATGAGAGGTATGGGACTGCTGCCGGCACAACACAGCATACTGGTTTACAGCAAACTTTCGTGTGTGTTGTGTGTGTGTGTGTGTGTGTGGTGTGTGTGTAAAGAATACACTCTAAAATAACTATAAAAACAGCTAGACTGGCATTTGAATAAAAACTGGGCACCAGGGCCCAGCCAAGTTGACACATAAATTCAACTCTCACAAGCACATTACCAATCTGGACCAGTGTATATTTCTTGTATGTGGCTACTAAGTTGGATATGCTGTTCATACTCTGCTCTTCTTCCTTTTGCAGAGAAAAAAATATCCCACTTTGCAATTGCATCTGATCAAAGGCAATCTCTAATTTTTTGGGAAGAGGGCTACATCTGACCCTTCTAGAACCATCACTCAGAGGTGCCTGCCGGCTGACCAGACACAGGCTTCCTACCCAGAAGAAAATGCAGGGGAATAAGAAATGCACAGATGGGTTCAGTGACTCCTCGAGTATAGGCAGTGTGCTGGATGATGCAGACAGAGAGGTGAGCAACCTCACGGACCGGGCATTCCGGAGTTTGTGCATCTCAGAAGACACATCCTTCAATGACTCTAACCTGGCCCTATCTCCAGATATCTCCCGCCAGGTGTCTGGAAATTTTCACGAGGGAACAGTGAGCCACACACACAGGAAAAGCGGCATTTGGAGCCAGTTACCATCGCAAGGCACTGAGCATGCTGGGTGGGCAGCCACATTCCAACAGCTACCCAAGTATGTTCAAGGAGAGGAAAAGTATCCCAAAAGTAGCCCCCCACTGACACCAGCCCAGATGAGACTGGAGGTGCCAGTTTCTGGCCTGAGGAGTAGCAACAAGCCTATTTCCAAAGTATCCTCACTAATTAAATCTTTTGACAGGACTGAGAGCCAACATTGTGATAGCAGGCCTTCTGCCAGCAAGCCTCCAACTCTCAAAAATCCTCCCAAATTTGCTCCTCTTCCAGAAAGTGGTGTAAACTTCTGCTTTGATTCTGCCTTTTTGACTGTCAGGAGGGTACCTGCCGAAATCTCTAGCACCCATCAGAATAACCACCAATCCAGTAGGAATCATGGAGAGCAGGAGTCCCCCAAGAGTCCAGAAGTAGCTTGTCAGGGCTCCAGCAGCTTCATCTCAGCTCCTGAAAATGTGGCAAACTCATTGGAGTCCAAGTTCCCCTCTCCACCCCACAAACCAGCTATGGGAGAGCCCGGAAGAGGCAAAGAGTGGGCTCACAAGGGCACCTTCCTTCATAGTGAAAACAGTGCTTTTGAGTCATGGAGCACCCTCCAACCAAGGCTGCCTGAGAGAAAGGACCCTGCTGAGACTGTCGCTGAAAGCAAATCTCCCAAACATTATGAGGACACACCCTTGTTAAGAGATCCCAGGGCCCCTGAGTGCAAAGTCTCTCCCTGCCAAGTCCGGGCCAGCTGTGGTCAAGAAGAGAACAAGTTGGCAGCAGGTGCTCTCTCCACACCTGGACCCTGGCGATCTAGGGGCCCCGGAGTTCACGTAATCCCTATGGAGGAAAACACTTGCAGCTCACAGCCTGACCCTCAGGTGAAGCCAACCCAGCCACCATGGAGGAAACCAAAGACTCGCAAAGGAGGGAAGGAAATTATACAAGATGCTTCAGAAGAAAAGACTGACAGGAGAGGCCCAGGCTTGTATACAAAGCACAATCCCCAGGAACAATTTCCAGAAAATGAGGCTCTTGGCAATGCTGTGAACCCCAACGAGCATTATAATCCTTTTAACATCAGTAAGCTTCTGACCCCTGTCATACCCACCAAGCATGTCCGGGATTCATCCAACAGCCAGGCAGAGGAGATAATCCCATCACCCCCAGGACAGCTAAATGGATACCAAGAGAAGGATCCCAGTGAGTGTCCATCTCGGGACAGCTACAAATCCAAAGCCCCTAGCCTGCTGTTCAACCTCAAGGATGTGCGGAAGCATGTCAAGAGCACTTATAGTCTCTCACCTCTCTTGAAAGGCCTCGATGAGAAAACCAGAGGCAAGCAAGAACCCATGAGCAACGGCATCATCCTTCCAAATGGGTTTGAAGAAAGCCCCCCAAATGAGCTTTCTAAGGAAGGACCAGCTGACACTCCTTCTCTTTCACAGGTGGGTACCCAGAAGGACTCTAAAGGTGATCCTAGTGTAACCTCTGCAGAAAACTATATAACCCTTAGCTCACCTCCAGCTTTCGCCAAAGCCCCCTCCTGTGTCAATGGGGAAGCTGCAGACAGCAAGAGCTATGAGAAGAATGCTGCCAATGGAGATTCATATTTGGGCACCCCTGGGTCCAGCTGGTGTCCAGATTCCAGGGAACACTGCCCCAGGAAGCACCTGTCCCTAAAGCTTTGCAGCAGAGACCCGAAACAACTGAAGACTCCCAGCTTAGAGAATGGGTTCTCAAGATCCATCTCTCAAGAGACTGAACCTGAGAGAGAAGCAGAACTTCAGAATCCAAACTCCAACCAAAACTTTTCCCCAGGGCCCCTTTCCCCTGAGGAGGAAGATGTGTTTTATAGTGACAGCCAGTCTGATTTCATGCCAGGCCTCAAAAGTAAGGCCAACTTCAGCACTAGCTCTTCAGATCAGTCCTTCGCCTCTTTTGAGGATCAGCAGAAGACGTGGTTGGCCGAGAGTCAGCAGGAAGACAGAAGGAATAGCTCGAGTGCAGATAATAGCCAGAAAGACGAGAAGGAGAAAGTGATAGGAAAAGATGAGCTACAGTACTATGCCTTCAGTAATGGGCACATGTGTGTGGAGGAGCACAGCAAGAAGGAAACATTGCATGGAGAAGGGGAAAGTATGTCTGGAGGGAGACTCAGGCAGGCATCAAGGGAGGAAGCTAACCTCAGAGGCACTTGGATGGCTGGAAGTAAGGATGAGGCACTTTTACATGACAAAGCCCTTACTCCCTCACCATCTTCCACTTCAAACAAGCATATATTGTTTGCGATTAAAGACAACACCCTCAGGGCCACCCCTGTGATAAAACCTATCATGCTGCCCCTCCTGAGGACCTTGTCCTCAGAGGACCCAATGGGCAGTAGCCACAAAGAGGAGGAATTGCCAAGGCCAAGTTGGAGTGAGAATGCTGGTCTTTGTACTCCCCAGAGCCAGGACATGCCCAGTACCCCAACACCCACTGGCACGAGGGGCACACACTTGAAGCACGTGGGCTACAAGGGCAGGGAGGACCATGGATGGGTGACCACTGTGGCCAGGACAGAGACAAAGGAGAATGTCTCATCTCCTCTACTCATAGGAGAGGATGAAGGTCCAAAGCCACTCCCAGATGCCACACGGAAGGTTGTGGTGAATGATGGCAAGAGCAGTTCCACAGACCAGGGGAAGCTGGAGGCTCCAAAGCACATCCCCATGATCACTTTGCCCAAAATTGATTTAGAAGACCAGCCACCCCACAGCAGCTCAGAACCTCTTGGGAAGAGCAGACACAAGATTTTAAAAGTCACTTTTTGTCTACACCCAGAGCAGGACCTCCAGGGAGAAGATTGACCCCTGGTGAGATGGAAACTTCCCCTAACACCAGCTCTCTGGGGGAAAGCAGTGCATGCTCCCCTGCCACCAGCAGTGTTTGGGATGATGCTTCTCAGGCCCCCAGTGAACTGGGGCTGACGCCAGGGGAGCCTCCCCAAGCCAGCCCCTGGGCCAGCCCCTGGGTCAGCCCCAGTCCTGCCAGAATCTCTCGGAGAGAGGACCTGACTCATGCCTTCACATGGGAGGCCAGCTCTGACCCCCAACTTGAGCCGTCAGCAGAAGACCTCAGGACACTCTCTCCAAGAGGATCATTGCTGGATGTGGCCACTGGCTCAGTAGGCTTCCTTGAAAAACCGGAGCCTCCAGCTCGCCTAGAGAGGGCGGCTACCAAGCCACCTGCAGTTCCCCCCAAAACAGAAAAGGCCCTGCGGCGGGCAAAGAAGCTAGCAAGCAAGAGGAGAAAAACTGACCAGACACAGGAAGTGTATGGTGGACCCCGAGAGGAAAAGCCCTACCTGGAGGACCCAGAGCACAGACCCCTTACACCCAGAGCGGGGACCCAGGCCAAGTTCCCCATAGTTCGTTCCCTGCCTCCTCCCGTGCACCGCCACTCAGTGTCCACCTTCTCAGAGCCAGTCAGGAGGCCTCCTGGGAGACCCCAGTCCTTCATGCCCCTATCCCCTTACCCTGCCACCCAGAAAGTCCTCCAAGACCCCCAATCTGGAGAGTACTTTGTCTTTGATCTGCCACTCCAGGTGAAAATCAAGACCTTCTATGACCCAGAGACAGGCAAATATGTCAAGGTCTCTATCCCATCTTCTGAGGGGAGTTCCCCCGAGCCGCCCCCACTGGACGCTCTTGCTGCCCGTTACATGTTACTCCCTGGCCTCCGGCCCCTGCCGGCAACCACCTTGATGCCACTGCGCTGTTCCTCTCAGCTCTCTGCCCCCACCTTCCTAAGGCAGGGCCATGACGCTACTGAGGCAGCTGGCCCTGGGCCCCAGAGTACCCTAGATACTGACCTGCAGCCAGGCCCTGTGCCTCATGGTGACCCCACCAGCATTCTGCAGGCCAGTGCTCCAATGGGTCTCCCCGGAGCCCAGGAAAGGAGGGGAAAGACACATCAAGCCTGGGCATCATCTCCACCAATGACCTAGAGGACTTTGCCACAGAAGGCATTTCTTGAGAATTATAGCAAACTAATTCCCCCCAATAAACCCAGAAGAGCTTAGTTCCCCCTCCCCCAGAACAATCAATGCTTACATATACATACACACATAACCTACCACATACTTAGCCATTTGAGATTCCTAAACTCTCAAAGGAAGTGGGGATCCTGAGAAAACCCCACCTTAAGGGCTCCCGCGCACCCTTCTTCCTCCTTCCCCCACCCCCACCCCCCACCCCTGCTTCCTGGGAAGTCACTGCTTGCATGACCCAGTCGCTTCTGAGACCCTTCCAAGACCCGAGATTTGCTCCACTTTTTTCCTTTCCCTTTCTACCTGCCATTCTCTTCTGGCCCTGCTACCAGGCTGAGTCCATCCTGATTGTTCAGGGCTGTTTTGCTCCAGCAACCAACTCACGCCTTCTCAAGGGCAGGCTTATGCCATTGGCAAGCCCCCAAGGCCCTCAGGAATACTGCACTGAGCCCTCCCTGGCAAGCAGACCACCCAGCACACCCCACTATAGGTCAGACATGGCACTGAGGGTTAATCCACCTTATCACTCAGACACAGCAACCATTTGCAGCTCACCTCCAGTAGAAATGGCTGAGGACCGATCCAAGGCAATCATTAAGAAATGTTTATTTGAATAGAATGGGTTTTCTTTACTGAGAAAACTTTCTTCTGAAAGCTATTTTCTGAAAAAGAAAAAGCTGCCTTTCAAAAAGTGAAACAAGTTTGCAGATGTGATTCTGTCACTGGACTCTTGTCTCTTCTGTGGGCAGTGGTGGGTCTCAGCTGGCGAGTCAAGGGCCACATGCCCTATAGGCCTTCCATCTAGGTATGCAGACCACTCAGGGTCTTCACATCTGATAGAGCAGCAGCCTCACATCTCCTGCAGTCCTGGTGTCCCTCCTTGATCATTCAACATCTGTCCATTGTGCTTTCTCAGATGGACACATGTCCATCATGCCTTATTGATTTAGTGATCAGAAGCTGTGCTCAAAAGGAAATTGCATTTTCTGCAAGTTCTTGCTTTTGAGGATTTGGAGGAAAGTATCTGAATCAACTCAAGGGAGCAGAGCGCAGTAACCACCTCAGCACCTCTGGGAGCAGTGCAGGCCTGTGAGCAGATGCCCACTGCATACAACTGTGCTCGGAGGTGGCCCAGGCCAGTCCTCATGGGTTTCCACCTGGGGCTTCCACTGTAGCCTCTTCATTCTTATGATGTGGGAAAGATGAGGGCAAAAGCACCTCCCTCCTTATTTAGGTAAATGTGGAGGGGACCATACAAAATGTGTTGCCTTGGTTTTTTGTTTTGGTTTTGTTTGTTTGTTTGTTTGTTTGTTTGTTTGTTTTTGCACAGATGTCATTTTCAGGCTGAGAAGATGGGGCGGTACCTGGCTAAGCAAGTCCCAGACTCATACAAACACAGGAACTCTGAGCACATTCCAAATTTGTGGTTTGGATTCAGGAATTTATACCTGTTTCTTTTCCCAACAAGTGTGGCCATACCTTAATTTCATTGTGAAAATATCACACAAATCCCCCCAGCCTGATGCCATTAGATTTGTCTACACCTGATAAGTCAGCTAGATGAGGAGCCAGAAGTTCAGGCAGGCTATTGTCTGTGAAGTCTGCTTCCCCCAGGTCACCCATCAGGGTACAAGTGAAGAGAACAAAGTTGTGATCTTGACTCCACTACCAAATTGCCAAGTGTCCCCTTCACTTGTTTTTATCTTATTGAAGTTGGGAAAGTAATGCCTTATTTTAAAATTTTCAAGGCCCAGGAAGTGCCTAACAAAAAGAAGTATCCCTAAGTTAAAAACAACCATAGTTACAGTAATCATGTCCCCACAAAGAAAACCATACTTTACATAAGGGGAGCTTATGTTTGGGGAAACAGTCATCTTCTGTCTTAGAAGCAAATTGAGCAGGTCTATTGATAGAGCTGAAAATATAAAGGTAGACATTTGGAGATCAAGGTCAACTTCTCAGTCCTCTTTGCCCCCTGTGTATGCAAAAGAGGAACAGGGTGTCTGACAGGATGCAACATCCACTCATATCAGAGAGTAGGGACAATTGCCCCCTCTCCCACCAGAAAGTCAGCTAGAAGGAAAGCATCTTGTCACAGTAAAGTGCTATGTCCCTATGTTCCTAAGAAGCAGATAATTTTGCCTCAAGAAGACAAAAGTCACTGAAGACTAACTCATTTCAAATGATGTCCTCCTCTTTCTCTTTGTGTAGTGTGGTCATTTATGCCTCCTTTTCTTCCTCTTTCCCTCCCTTCCTATTACAATATTTTTAGAATCCCTGCTCTGTACAGGTACTTCAATGGGCACTGAAGATATACCATAATAATAAGATCTGGTCTCTGTACCCTGGGAATTAAAATCTAACAGAGAAGAAAGACCATTACAGTCTCATGTAGTAAGTAACATAATAGGGTGGTCTGAGGAGCATCTAACTCAGCTTGGAAGGAAAGGGGGCTTTCTGCAGGAGATGGCACTAATGCTGAGTCAGGAAACACAAAATAGTACATCAGCTTATGAAGAAACCAGAATTTCACCAGCTTTAATCTATCAACTAAATAACAATGACATTTGTTAAATACTGATAGATTGTTTTACCATATCAAAGCGGTTTAGCTAATTGTCTTTTTAGCATTTCTAATCAGTACAGGCACAGAACCAGTGTAGCCTCCCAAGATAGATCTTTGTTAATATGTCCTTAAACTTCTGAATAATATTTCATTCATCTGAATTGCCTAGAAAAAAAAAACACTATTTGTACCATTGTGTTATGGGCTCTCTAAATAACTCCTGGAGAGGGGACATAAATACAGAGAACCTCCAGGAAATAATCAAAGGTTCTAGGGCTGTTCAGTGGGAAATGACCAAAAGCTCACATTGCCCATCACATGCCCTGTGCCAGCCCCTGAGCAGGGAGCTTTGAACCTGGCCTCTGTCCTTACAACAACCCAATAGGAGCCACCCTCATCAGCTTCGTATTACTGTAAAGGAAGCAAAGGAACTGAGACATGGAATGACATCCACAGTCACACAGTCACTAAGTGAGGGGCCAAGCAACTAATTCAGGCCTCTCTTGCTTCTAGGTGGGCACTTTTATCCCCCAACCCAGGTTTCTGTAAATGTGGTCCTTGAAACAGCAGCCTCCATATCACCAGAAAGAAACCCAGAATCTCAATTTACATTTTCACGAGATTCCCCAGTAATTCATTTGCACATTAAACTTTGAGGAGTGTTAGGAGCCTCTCTGTTAGGGCTGGAATGGAAAAGATTTAGGGAAGATGCATCCTTGTCTTCATGTGTCTTCAGCATCGCCATGAATGAGAGAAGAGAAACTTGCACATCTGGGTGGGAGAATCACACTCACTGTGAGAAAGGCATCTCTAATGACTACAGCTGTCTCCACAAGGTGAGAGTAGCCTGGGAGAACTAAGCTCCCCATCACTGGAGAGGTGCAGTAGAAGCCGATGACTCCTTTTCTAAGACAGGGATGGGTTCCGACATCAATGCGGCCTAACTACATCTTCTGAGTCCCTAAGCTAATGTGGGGCTCTAGTATGACAATGTTATAAATCCAAAATCTAAATGGGGAGGCTATATCAGCAAAACATTGAGTGAAACATTTGCACATAAAAGAGGAGATCTAGGCTAACCCAGAATTCTATGCATGCAGAAAGCATGTTGGCTCAGATCACACTGTGACATCTGACACGATTATCTTGTGTGGACCTTCCACATCATTTAGATATAAAGTCCAGGGTGAGCAGGGAGAGCTACAGGCCACACCTCCAGAGCCTGTCAACACTTGCTTATACATCTTCAGTATCACTTTGACAGAGCCATCTGAGCAGTGGGTGTCTCCCTTGCATGGGGACTCTGGGTGGATTCAGGACTGGAGCTGACTCTGGTGGTGGTTCCCTCCCTCATCTGTTGGCTCCCAAAAGAATGTCCAAGCCTACATTGGCTTTACAATCACCTAGGCACTTGCTAACAGGAAAGTATAAGCCCCACTTCCAATTAACCTCATCAGACTCTCCAAGTATAGGGAAAGAGTAGCTACAGATAGAAAAGCTCGCCAGAAACTCTGATCACTTGGATTCATAAACATTGTCCAAAGCAGAGTTCCCATACCTGGGACTAACACTCATGGCCAGGCACTGCCCAGACCCAGGGTTCCACCCAGTGGAGACCCTTCCATGGAGGGTTTGCCCGGGGGGAGTGAGAATGCAAAGGCTCTACCTTCTTTGGGTAAAAGCTGTGAACAGCAAAAGCACAGCCAGTCTTTAGGACTGTCTGGCAAGGCCACTAGCCCTGCCCAGAGCCAAGCCCAGGCATGTCCTGAAGCTCCAAAAAAAGGCCATGGACTGATCTCCCCGATGAGGCAGGAGGAGGGGCATTGTGAGGGATGAGGGTTTCTTTCTGACATGGTGAGGCTGGTGCTCTGACCACATTAGCAGACACTGGAGGATTAAGGAGATATGCCCACCATCATTCCCAAGTAGAGCCAACCTTTCTGTCTTCATCACTTGTCCAAATGTAGTTTAGTTTTTAAGTAATTTGACTGTTCAAGCATTGTTCTCAAGCCATAGCTTATTCTGGGAACTGCCACACTGACACCATTTTTCCAGGTTCTTACATGTCATCAGTCCTCCTTTTGAGTCCCAACTCCAACTTCCATCTCTCAGTCCCATCATTCCTGAGCTCATAGGTTCTACTTGATCTCTTTTGAGCCTTTACATCCCCCTTCATAAAAAGATCTCTAGGACAACATTGTTAGTGCCTGCCCTCTTGTCTTCTATGGTCAGTTCTCTCCATGGTCAGTTTTCCTTGCTCTTCTTACAAACATTAGATTACATGGTCAATCTTACAATATCTCTATACTTTGACCAGCCCAGTCTACATTACTAATCAAAATTGAGAGTGTTGGCAAGTCAAGTCAAGAATAACCAAGTGGTCTTCCAGCAGCAACTCTCAGCCAGTGTTGCTGTAAGCGGAGCCGCCATCTCTGTTCTTCCTTGCACTGATAGCCTGTTGTACACCTATGTTAGGAGTAGATCTGAGGGACCACCATCTGGCCAAGTGATCCACTCTATGCAGTGATGTGATTTCATTGGGTCTCCCTATCTGTCCTGACCCACACATGTTTATACCACATCTCAGCTACCAAGCTTGCTAATTTCCCAGAAGGTGGATATCTTCCGATGGAAACCTTTTAATCAATGTTCAGCATCACTGGTCATTAGGGAAATGCAAATCAAAACAAGAGTTAGTATCACCTGACAGCAATTAGGATGGCTACTATTAAAAATAAAGTGTTGGCAAGGTTGTGGAAGAAATTGGAATCCTTGTGCATGGCTGGTGGGAATGTAAAATGGTGCAGCTACTGAAAAAAAAAATGTATCATCATTACTCAAAAATTTAAACAGAGAATTTCCATATGATCCAGAAATTCCACTCCTAGGTAGATACATAAAATACCTAGAAGCAGGAACTCTAACAGGTATTTGTGTACCCATGTTCACAGCAGCTCTATTCACAATAGCTGAAAGGTGGAAACAACTCAGTTGCCAATCAACAGAAGAGTGGATAAACAAAATATACAATGGAGTATTATCCAGCCTTAAAAAGGAAGGAAATTCTGACAAATGCTACAACATGGATGAACCGTGAGGACATCATGCTGAAGGCAATAAGCCAGTCACAAAAAAAACAAATACTGTATGATTCCACTTTTACAAGGTAGCTGAGTAGTCAAATTCATAGAGAAAGAGTAGAATGGTGTTTGACAGGGTCTTGGAGGAGGGAAATTGGGGAATCAATGTTTAATGGGTACAGAGTTCCAGTTGCGGAAGATCACAAAGGTCTAGAGATGGGTGGTCCAGAAGAGCACAGACTGGGCTCCACATTCTCCTGGAGACAAAGGCACAGGGGCCAGCATAGGGCAGAATTCAGAATTACGGGTCATGTGGGAGTTGGATGGGCCTGCTCAGAGCCACACTCTCATGATAGCAGAGCAACTATACTTGACTCCATAGAGAAAAATGGAGGAAGAGGAAACGTCAGGGCTCTGCCTCCCAAACCAGGTCCTCCCCTTCCTGGTTCCCAAACTTACCAACCACAGTCCTTGGCACCATCCCCACTGCTCCTGATCCCTTACCCCCAATTCAGTATGGCTCCAAACCCATCAGTTCTACTTCTAGGCATCAATCACTGCATCATTCATCTGAACCCCACGTCTCACCCTGACTACTGCTCCCTCATGGCCTTCACTTCCAATATGACTCCCTTCTAAACCACAACTCCCCACAGGAAACCAAAGGCCAGAAATAATGCCCTACCCTGATCCAGAATGTTCTAGGGCATCCTGCTCACCTCTGCAAAAAGTCAGGTTCCAGAAGAGGGCATGCAAGGCTGCCACATACTGGGTCCTTAGTCCTCAATGGCTTCATGAACTGCCTGTTCCTACAACTCCCTTGTACTCCAGCTATCCTGAGCTTCTTTTACTTGACCCATTTCTAGCCCTTTGTACTCCTTTGATCTCTCCACAGGAGATGTATGTGGTGGGGCGGGGAGCAGAAGGAAGGTCTGTGTCCCTTTGCTCACTGGCATGCACCCAACAGAATAGAGTCAGTGTACAATTCTGAGGCCAGGCCAGAAAATGTCATGCTTTTTCCACCAGTCACTAGAATGCATGCTCCTCAAGTCCCCAGCCTCCATGGAGCAGTCCACATACCATGGGTCACTCTGTTATAAAGAAGCCAACACTGGCCTATGTGGAGATGGCCTGGAGAGGCCCTGAGACAATACGGAAAAAGAGGGAGAGACCCCAGTCCTCCTGTTCCAGCTCCTACCAATGACTTTCAGAGCCAGAACCACTTTACCAAGCTGTTCCAAGATTCCTGACCCACAAAATGTGGGAGAGAGATAATAAAGTGATTGTTTTAAGCCACTAAGTTTCAGGGTAGTTTATCACACAGCAAAAGATAATTAGAGTGCTCTCTTTCTTTCGTCCTCTATTCCCTCTCCACTCTCACCCTCCCTCGGACCTTCACCCTCTTTATCTAATTTCTATGTAGCCTAAGGTGACGCACCTTAGATACTATGCTCCCCTAGAAGGCCACCCCTATGCCCTAACTCCTGACCATGCACTTCACTTTCCGAGTCCACCAGCATATGTGCTTCCCCCATCACAGTACATACTGTAATTGCCTGTTAAACTGTCCACTCAGTGGTCAGTTTGTGAGGGAGGAATCTTGCCCATCCACATTATTGCGGCATTCCCAGTGGCTAACACAGTGCCAAGTCCAAGATAGGCAGTAGGTAGACATGATTGAATTCAGTGGAATTCTTATTTTAAATTGAAATGTTGAAGCCAGTAAAACTAATCTTTTGGAAGAGCAACTGATGTCATTTTGTCCTTATTTCCTTACTTTCCCACCTAGTTGCTGATAACTAGTCCAAGCCAGAGCAGGCGCTGCTCTGTGACCCCACATATGGGGTCCCAGGGACCCATGGCCCAAGAACAGATGTTCCACAATGTAATCCATAAGTAAACATTTAGATTTAACTAATGTTCTTTGATGAGAAATTCCATACTTGCCAACCAAAGAATGCCAAAAGGCTTGCCCAGCATCCACAAAAACATTCAAAACCCAAATGAGAACCACTATATTACCTAATTTTGTGATGATGAAATGATGAGGACATTAGACAAATTACATTAAGTGGAAGTGGTGAATGTACCTGAATTTATTGCCACTGGGAGGGCTTGGCATTAGATCACAGTCTCCTGAAGTGTTTCATTGTTTTTGGCTGCCAAGTGGGAAAGCCAAATTAGTATAGATGGGGTTTTAACTCATAAGTCTCCCAAAAAAATCAAGGGTACTCTCTTTCAGGTCAAGAAAGGTAGATTAAGCTGGTTATCTCTCTTCTCATTTCCCTTTAACCCAATGAAACTGTCTAATTTTAGTTCCATAGATGGAGAAATAAATATTATGACAGAAAATGGCTTTAAGAGATACATAGTATCAATATCTAAGGTGTCCACACATCCAGCTTAAACTCTATAATTAGGATTTGAATATTACCAAGCATGGAAGAGCTTTAGAACATTCTAGAGGAGACACTACTTGACATCTTCACATCTCAATTAAGCTCTCCATGAGTTTTTGAAACAGAGTGACTCCAAAGGGCTTTGGGAAGTCAGATCAGCTACTAAAAGATTTTTCATGTCCCCAAAAGTGTCAACAGCTTCCATTGAGTATGTTCTTGATGTTTCAAAAACTTAAGACTAGTTGACCCCAGCTAAGCACTTTTGTTAAAAGAACTGACTACGTTGTATTCTCAGAGCAGGTTATCTTTGCTGACCTGGCTGTCCCATCCAGCCCTGAGACAGGCCTTTTCCTCTTAGACTCTGCATGGCAGTGAGGGAGGGGAGCAAGGTAGGATACACCAGAACTCAGGAGGAAAGAAGAAAGAAGCCATATGCTATCCCCTCCAAAAATGCCTACAACATATTTGAATCTGATCTGAATCCTCTAAGCTATTGGCAAAAGATGCAAAGAGAAAAGATTTTTCTAAGTAAATCTGAGCCCCATGTTGATGGCCCTGAAGATTTGCTAGGTCCAGAATAACTCTCAATGCAACTCTCTTCTCTCTGTCACTCTAGCAAACCAGAAGAGATGTGTTCCTCCAAGGTGACTTCAGTAGGCCCATACAATTTGGCCATTTTATTTAAATCAAGAGTCGTTAGGATTTTTAATGAAAAAGTGGTATTAACAGGAATCTGCTTAAGAAAAATTTTATCATATTCCATAAATAAGCTTTTAGATGAATTGATCAAACACTTAAATTAATCATTATTACTAACTAAACTACACATTGTAAAAGGATGGAGCTTCTGCCTCCACTCTTGGCAACAGATATTCTTCTGCACTAAACAACAGTTTTTAGACATTAAACAACAGGCAGCATAGGACTGGGATCCTGAAGAGGAGGGGAACAAACAAGGCAAGCCCTATGATTTTACAGCTTATTGTCTAGAGGCTACAATACAGGGAAGGGGAACCCAAACAGCCCAATAGTCTGGCTTTGTGAATATAGAGACTAGAGTTTAGAGAAGCCATAAAAGCCAAAATTTTCAGGGCAGAGTAGAGGAGGTTACACAAAAGGAAAGCTCTGGAAATCTGCCAGGAAAAAAATCACCAGAAATGCATAGACAGAACAATTCTCAGATCTTACACAAAGTTGAGAATGGTTCATGGCCCACTAATCAGAATGAAAATACCTCCTAGGACACAGGGGATTAGGTAGAGTGTTCAGAAGAGCATCACCTTAGTAGTGGGACTAAATAAATCTTAGAATAAAGGCTCACCAAATCTGCCCTTAAAAAGCTTGAAAACAAGACTCTAAAGCTGCAGTGTTTAATATAGTAGCCACCACCCAAACGTAGCTATTTAAAATTATGCACTAGCCATATAGATAGTGCTCAAGAGCCACTCATGACTATCATTTGAACAGCACTGATTACAGAATATTTCATCATCAAAGTAAGTTCTAAAGGATCCAACCGATTCCAAGTAACCTAGCTGTTCACCAGACAGAACTCATCTCCATTTAAAGAATACAACAGGTCTCATATTCAGGTCCTTAATCCATTTTGAGTTAATTTTGATGTAATATGATAGACAACAGTCTAGTTTCGCTCTTTTGCAGGTGGCATTCCAATTTTCCCAGCACCATTTAATGAAGAGACTTTCCTTTATTAATTGTAGGTTTTGGGCTTTTTTGTCAAAAATTATTATCACTTATATGAGGGGTATAAACCTAAAAGCACCAAATGAACAGGACAAACAAACAGATTCATAAATGCTGACAAAAGACTAGTTGTTACCAGAGGGGAGGGGGGAGGTAGATGGGGTAAAAGAGGTCAAATATGTGGGAGAAATCTAACTATGGGAGGTGAACACGCAATGTAAAAAATATATATTTTTTTATTTTTTATTTTGATATATAAAAATTTATTTATATATATAAAAATATATATATTTGAAACTTACCAGATTTCATTAACCAATGTCCCTACAAAAATAAATTAATTAATTAAATGAAAAAATATAACAAAATCTAGCAACCAGTAATGTATAAATGGCAATATTTTGTATTCAATTAAATATTACTAACGTGCAAAAAATCAGGAAAATATTGTAACTGAGGTGGGGGGTCATTCAATAGAAACAGATCCTAAAATAAAAGAAATAATAAATGAGCAGACAAGGACATTAAAACAGCTCTTCTAAATATACTCTGTATATTCCAGAATGCAGAGGAAAACATAAGTATAATGAGAGGAGAATTTTAAGATATAAAAATGCAACCCAATGAAACTTCTAAAAATAAAAAATACAAGAATTAAATAAAAATATACTGGATGAGATTAAAATCAAATTAAATAAATAGAAGAAAATAATAAACTAAAAGATATAGTAATAGAAACTGTACAGAATAAGACATATAGAAAAAGACTAAAAAAATTAACAGAGAATCAGCAACCTTTGGGATAATATAAAGAGGTTTAATATGCACTTAACTGAAATTTTTTTTAAAAGAGAAGAAAAGGGAGGAGCATTAAAGAAAAATAATTGTTTTTTCAAAATTTGATAATAAAAATAAATCTAAAGATCCAAGAAATTCCATGAACCCCAAGCAGAATAAATCTTTAAAAAACAAAAACAAGTCAACCAATGTTAAAGAGAATAAATTATAAACAACTACATAAAAAATACATACTACATTCAAAAGAACAAAGACTTTTGATGGCAGACTTATCATCAGAAACTATGAAAGGAAGAAGACAGTAGAAGAACATCTTTAAACTATTGAAATACTAAGGAAATACATTGTTGAACTAGAATTCTTTGCCCAGCCTCCAAAAAAAGCATTTTAAAATTAAGGTTTAATAAAGACTTTCAAACAAACAAACAAACAAACAAACAAACCTGAAAGAACTCATCTCTAGAGGATCTGTACCTCAAGAAATACAAAAATAATTTCTTTAGCTAGAAGGAAAAGAATTCCAAATGAAAATCTGGGAATCTGGGTTTATGTTAAGGAATTTTAAGCTCTAAAAATGATAAATATATGAGTAGATTTAAAAGACTTTCTTCTCATATTTAATATATTTAAAAGATAATTGTCTTAAACAAAAAAAAATGGTAACGTAGTGTGGGTTTTATAGCATAAACAGAAGTAAATATATGTTGAGTAACACAGGATGAAAGAAGGTAAAGGGATTAATATTGCTATAAGGTTCTTAGGTCATAAAGTAAGATAATCTTATTATAAGTTAAAGATTACATCATAAACCTTGGAACAAACCACTACAAAAAGAACACATGAGATATAGTTAATAAGATACATAGTATAATAGCAATACAGATAGGATAAACAATATTATAGAAAATATTCCACCAAAAGAAGAGAGGGAAAAAAGAGAGAATAAAGAGGACATAGGACAAATATCAAAATAGTAGATTTAAACCCCAAATGTTATATCGATATTAATTATATCAAACAGAAATGACCTAAAACATCCCAATTATGGAGACAGAGATGGTCAGATTGAATTTTAAAAGAAAAAGAAAAGCAAGACTCAATTATAACCTGTCAGTAGACATTCACTTAAATATAAAATCACAAATCAGTTTTCAAAAGTAAAAGCATGGACTATGGCCATGTCACCCTGCACAAGCCCAATCCTGTCTGATCTCGGAAGCTAAGCAGGGTCTGGCCTGGTTTGTACTTGGACAGGAGACCACCTAGGGAAGACCAGGTGCGTAGGCGTTAAAAATAAGAAAAATAAGGGATTGTGAACTGACAAGGTCCTTGCAATCTGTGAGGTCAACCAAGCATTGCCTCACCAAAAAAAAAGAAAAGAAAGAAAGAAAGAAAGAAAGAAAGAAAGAAAGAAAGAAGAAAGAAAAGAAAGAAAGAAAGAAAGAAAGAAAGAAAGAAAAGAAAAAGAAAAGAAAAGAAAAGAAAGAAAAGAAAGAAAGAAGAAAAAGAAAGAAAAGAAAAGAAAGAAAGAAAAGAAAAGAAAGAAAGAAAAGAAAAAGAAAGAAAAGAAAAGAAAAGAAAAGAAAAGAAAGAAGAAAAGAAAGAAAAGAAAAGAAAAGAAAAGAAAAGAAAGAAAAGAAAAGAACAAAACCTAAAAGCATGGGAAAAAATATACCATGCTAATGCTAATCAAAATAAAGCTATCATGCCTACATTAACATCAAACAAAGCAGAAATAAGTATAAAAAGAGCAAAAAAAGATGATTATATATAATGATTAAGGAACCTGGTTAAAAATGAGCTTCAAAAATACATAAAGAAAACCGACAAAATGACAAGGAGAAATTAAAAAAAAAAACATTATAATTAAAGATTTCAATATCCCTCTCAATAATTTATACAAGTAGACAGAAAATTGGTAATGATGAAAAGACTTGAAAAACAGTATCAACCTAATTGATCTAATTGACACCTATGTAGCACTTTGACCAACAACTTCAGAATAAACATTTTTTTCAAGTACACATGAAACATTTACCAAGACAGACCATATTCTGGGCCATAACGCAAGTCTCAACAAATTTTAAAACAATTCAAATAATACAAAATATGGTCCCTGACAAAATAAAATTAAATTAGAGATAACAGAAATATATCTGGAAAATACCTAAATATTTGGAGACTAATTAACATGCTTTTAAATGACCCATGGATCAAAGAAAAAATCCAAAGGGAAATTAGAAATTATTTGAACTGAATAAAAATGAAAATACAACATCCTAAAATTTGTGGGATGGAGCGAAAGTACTAGAGGGAGATTTATAGTATTAAATGCTAATATTAGGGGAAAGGAAAGGTCTCAAATCAAGGACCTTAGTTTCTACCTTAAGAAACTAAAGAAAAAAAGGGAAGAGAAGATTAAATCTTAATTGAACAGAAGGAAGGAAATAAATATCAATGAAAATTGTTTTAAAAAAAGAAAATTAATTAAATCATAAGCTGGATCATGTAGAAGCTCAAAAAATTAACAAACCTATGGCCAGACTGATGAGAATAGAAAGAAAAAAGAAACAAATTGCCAACATCAGAAGTGAGAGAACATAACTACAGATGCTATTGGAACTAAAAGAATACAAAGAGTATTACGAACAATTTTGTGCCAAGAAATTTGACAACTTAAATGACATAGGCAGATTCATAGAAAGATACAAACTACAGAGCTCACTCAGTTAGAAACAGATAACCTTTAATAACCTTATATCTCTTAAAGAATTTAAATTAGTAGTTTAAAACATTTCCAACAAGAAATTCTGTAGGCTCAGATCGCTTCTCTGGTGGATTCCACCAAATGTTTAAGGGAGAAATGTACCAGTTCTATATAAACTTCTCTAAAAAAACATGCAGAGGGAAGGAAAAAACACTTTGCAAGTCATTCTCTTTTATATTCTGATATAAAACCAAAGACACTAACAAGAAAAGTAAAAAGCAGATTGATATCTTTTATGAATATAGATGTAAAAATTCTTACCAAAACCTTAGCAAATGATGTACATAATCATATATAATATAATATTATATATTTTATAATTTATTCAATACATAATTTATGTAATCTAACTATATATATATAATAACTATAGACAATGTATTATGACCAAGGGGGGTTTATTTCAGAAATGTAACATTGGCTTAACAGTTGAAAGTCAATTTTTTTAAAAAGCTCAACATATATTTATACCATATACAAAACTTAACTCAAATTTATCATAGATCTAAACATATAACCTAAAATATAAAACTTCTACAAGAAACATGGAAGAGAATCTATATGACCTCAGGTTAAGCAAAAATTTCTTAGATTCTACACCAAATGCACATCCAAAAATTGTTAATAAATTGAACTTTATCAAAATTTAAAACTTCTACACTGTGACGTGATTAAGAGAATGAAAACCAGAAGCTACAGAATGACAGAAATATTTGTAAAGCACATATCTAACAAATGACTTGTATCTACCATTTCTCAAAAAAATGAGAAAACAATCTGATAAAAAAAAATTGCAAAGGATTTAAACAGACACTTCACCAAAGAAGTAATATAGATGGCAAATAGGCACATGAAATGATGTTCAATTTGATCAGTCATTAGGAAAATGCAAATTAAGACAATTAGATATCTATACACACCTATTAGAATAAGTAAAATAAAAAAGCAAACTAAGCATTGGCGAGGATACCGAACAACTGAAACACTCATGAAATCATTGCTGGGGAGTGCAAAATGGTAAGATCACTTTAGAAAATGATTTGGCCTTTTTTTATAACATTAAACACACACCATATGACCAAGCAACCCTACCTCTAGGTATTTACCCAAGAGAAATGAAAACTCATGTTCACGTAAAACCTGTGCTTGAATGTTTGTAACAGCTTTATTCACCTCAAGGCAACACAAGTGTCCTTCTACTAATAAGTAGATAAACAAACTTGGTACATCCACACAACAGAATACTACTCAATGACAAAAAGGAATGGACACTACCCATGAATCTCAAATGTGCTCTTGCCAAGAGATAAAAAGCCAATTACAATAGACTACCTTCAAAATGGAATACTGTGTGATTCTATTTACATGAAATTCTAGAAAAGATAAAGTGTAGGGACAGAAAACAGATCAATAGTTGCTGTAAATTGGAGTTTAAATAAAAGTTGAGGGAGTATTGAAAATGTGGTAGTGGCTACACAACTATAAATTGTTAAAACTCATAGAAGTATACAATTAGAAAGGTGATTTTGGCTGTAAGTTCATTATTCCTCAAAAAAACCTAACCTAAAAGGAAAAAAATATATTATTATATACCCATTACACTAGTGAAAAATTTTTAAATGTCGATGCCAAGCACTGGCAAAAAGAATGCATTGCAGGTAGGACTGGAAATTTGTACAGCCACTTTGAACGGCCATTTGACATTATCTACTAGAGCTGATTATATGCATACTTAAAATCCAGTAATTTCGTTCCTAGGTATATATCTAACAGAACTGTATACATATACTCATCAGAAGGCAGGTAAGAAAATATTCCTAGCAGCATCCTTTGGAAAACACTAAATTGGTAAGAATGCAAATGACATTTATTAATGGAATGGATAAATGTTATAAAATATTCATTGGAAATCTACAAAGCCATGAAATCTACAAACTACAGCTACAAACAATGTAGTGGAGGAATCTCACAAGCCACATTGAGTGAAAAAAAAGCATGACTTAAAAGAAAATGTGTGATTCCACTTCTATAATATTCTAAATCAGCTTACAAAGTTACAAGCCAGGATAATAAAAGAAGGGGACCGGACCGTACTGAGAGGAAGACTGAAGAAGGAATCGGTATGGTGGTAATGTAATTCTATTTTCCATGATTGGGCAGTGATTACATAGGTGTGTTCATTTGGGGTAATTCATTGAACTTTACCTTTCTGAGTCATGTACTTTGCTGTTCATGTGTTATGCATTGTTAGAGTCTTATCAATGATAATGAAATAATGATTCATGTTCATTGCTTTAGTAGAATATCTAAATATCTAAATATCTAGGTAGGTAGCTAGCTAGCTAGGTAGGTAGCTAGGTAGGTAGACTGCCAGATAGATAGATGATAGATAGATAGATAGATAGATAGATAGATAGATAGATAGATAGATAGATAGATTGATGTTTGATAGATACATGGATAGATATGGACATGGATATAGATATATAACTGAACATACTTTGTTTAGAGAACATGAGGGTAAGGTAAAGATTTTGACACTCTTTGTAGAGCTTTCAATTGGCACAACTAATTTTGGAAGCAATTGGTGTTTTCTAGTAAATTTGAATGTCAGCAACTGCATAACAAATCAAATTATTAAGCAAATATCTGATTAAGCCACTTAATTTGAATGGCCTCAGTCTACTAGTGCCCATTAGATGTGGCTAATATGTGCCAGTCTGTTCACTATAGGCTTCCCTCAGCATATCTGCACTCCACATATTCTGTTCTTGTTGGGTCTCTCATATGAATGTTCTACTACAAAAAGTTTAAATTAATAAATATCCATAGAAATAATTTCATGCTTAAAACTTTGTGTTCTCTTAGTACAAAAAGAATGTTTTCAAAAGTTACAAATATTAAAGTAAAACAAAATTACAAATCAATAGAGGAATAGAAATATAGAATATTCCTACAATTGAATAGCATATGAAAACGAAGCACAAATAAACTTAAACCACACATAGAAACACTGATGACTTAGTGGTTTAATGTTCACAGGACTAAAATCAATTTGCAAAGATTTTTAAAAATTAAAAAGAAAGAAAACTGGAGTAGCCATATTAACATCAAAGTAGATTTTAGAACAAAGAATAGGGACATCTCACAATGATAAAGAGGCCAATTAATCAAGAAGACATAGTGTTCTAAATATGTAAGTACCAAATAACAGAGCTCTAAAGTGCTCTAAAGTGCTGCTAGTCACAGTGAAAAGCATTACCCACCTGTCAGATTAGCAAAATTATCAATTCTAACAATCCCAAGTGTTGGTAAGGATACAGAGCAATAGAAATTCTCATACACTGCTTGTGAGGATATAAATTAGTAAAAACACTGTTTTAGTATCTACTGATATGTTACAAAATACCACAAGATTTATTGGCTTAAAACCACAAACATTAATTTTCTCAGAATATCATGGGTCAAGAATGTGGGAGTGGCTTAGTTGCATGTCTCTCATGAAACTAAGCCAAAATGTCTATTGGGGCTGCATTTAGCTGGCCTTCTTCAGTCAAGAGGTCTGAGAGAAGATAGAGGCCATTCTCCCACTCTCGGACCCAGAAGGAGAGCCCTAAAGACCTGTAAACAAAGCATGCCAGGGTAAAAAAACACTATCTGCCCTTGTCTCACAGAGGTGCCTCCACCTGTGAGGAGCTAAGGCCCAGGTTTAGAATCAGGCTGCCTGGGTTCACATCTCCACTGGACCACTTACTCAGTGTTTGGGCAGGCCATTCTGGCTCTCAGTATCTTCATCTGTAAAATAGAGATCATTCTAATCTCAGCCTCATATAATGATAATGAGCATCAGGTGAGTTAGTACACATAAAGTCCATTGCCCAGCACCCACTAAGTGCTCATCAATTTGATTCCCTTGACCATACCCCCACACTGCTCAGCAGAGGCCCCATGGTCTGGGGGTAGCCTGGCTACAAATGACCCCAGTGAGCCTGGCTGGGCCCTCTAGGCTGACTGCTTCCATTCCTGGATATTGAGTAGGTAATGTTCACTGGCTTCCTCCCACCAAGCAGACCTAAAAAAGCTGCGAAAGGAAAATCTCCAGAAGGTAGGGCCACATGGCACCTGAGGGATGGTTCCAGATTCTGCTATAACTGCAGTTCAAGCCTTGCACGCTCAGAGAAGGCCTGAGTTTCATAAAGGCTAATTCCTAGACTGAGAGACTAAAGGGAAATTGGATTCAGATGACAAAGCGAATGCAGCTTAATTGGAAAAAGTTATTCCTTCTTTCCTTGTGCCTACTCTAAGACCAGAATCTGAGAAGCAAACATGGAAAGAGTGGCCACGGCCTCCAGGGGTGACCTTGATCCTGAGGCAGAACCAGCGACACTACCCTACTTGCAGCCCAGCCAGAGACCTTCTCCTGGAAGTGTCCAAGGGCTCCAGCTCAGGCCCTGGACAGAGAACCTCCCTGCACTTGCTGTAAGAAGTGCTTACTGAGGGATGGAGGCTAATGTTCTGCCCAAAGCTCCCAGAGCAGGCCCTGGACTTCCATGTGTCTGGTGTGGGAAAGGCCAGGTACCAGAGGGATTCAGACCCCCACAAGGCCTCCTGACCTGACCATGAAGGCTCCCCAGCCCTCTCTGTCACTCTCTGACTTTGTCTCTAGTCACTCCTATGTCCTACCTAGCCATACTGGCTTCCCGCTGTTTCTCTAATGCTACGACTGCAATGGCTCTTTCCTTTACTGAAATAATTCTTCCTTAGACATCCACCTGGATCCTTCATTCCCCTCCTTCAAGGCTTCACTCCTCTCATACCTTCTGAACTAGGTCAATTTGACTTCCCCGCTTTTCACCAAAACCTACCCATTGCCCACCCTACACCAAGCTTCTTCCCCTATTCCTCTTTGTGACTCTTTCTATAGTGGTTATCACTTGCTAACATACCATGTAATTTAGGATTAAATAGTGTCTGTTATTTATTGTCTCTTTCACTTTTGTGATAATACAATCTACAGTAGGAATCTTTATTTTGTTCTCTGCTTTATCCGTGGCACCTAAACATAGTAGATGCTCAGTAAATATGTGTTGAAGAGAGAAGGGAGGGAAAGAAGAAAAGGAGGGAGAAAGGAAAGGAGAAAAGGAGGGAGGAAGGAAGGGAAGTGGGGAAAGGAGAAGGAGAAGGAAAAAAAGGAAAAGGGAAGGAAGAAAGAGACCAGGAGCAGCTTGACAGGTCCGTAGAAGACCCATACACCCAGGCCCTGGGCAAAGTGGAAAGGCCATGGTCAGGACCAGGTAGAAGAGAAAAGGTTATGGACCTCACTGGAAAAAACTGTCAGAAAGACAGAGGAATAGACCTTTTTTCCCTGCTCGTGCTGTTGACTGGTCAGATGAGAGGTTCAACACCATCCATAGGACCCCAGAGTGAAGCTGCATGCCCTGTGGACCAGCACTCCCTGGTCAGTACAGGCCACAGGGTCACTCCACATGCCTACAGTCAGAGCAGGACTTCCTAAGCAGAGGGTTTTCCCTGGTGTCAGTAACTGGCAAAGAGGCTGGACCTCGGATAGAAAGTAGATCATGGAAAGGTGGACCTGGAAGAGGGAGGCAAGCCCGGCCTGGCTCTCAGACCTCCTGGGGCCTTGACCCCTTGAGAACATGGACTGTCCCATTGGGGATTACCAAGCTGCCCCTGGTCTCTTTCTTCCTTCCCTTTTCCTTTTTTTTCCCTTCTCCTTGTCCTTTCCCCCCTTCCCTTCCTTCCTCCCCACTTTCCTCCTTTCCTCTCTCCCTCCCTTCTCTCTTCAACACATGGGGTAGGACAGAAGGAGGAGGGATAGTCATGGTGGCCTTCAAACTGAAGGAGGTGTGCTCCCCTGTGCTCTGCTAGTCCCAGGTCCCAGGTTGCTTTACAGTCCATTTCCCCATATAATGAATGTGGCAGATTGTATTTTCCCAAAATGTTGCAAAAGTATCTCCCATCCCAAGGGTTCCCATTAGAGCTTATCATTCTTCCATTAAGAAATGGAGTCTGTGTCCATTCCTCTTGCCCTGATCTGGCCATTGTGACTGGCCCCACTCATAGAGCATAGTGGTAGTGACCCTATGTGACTTCAGAGACTAGCTCACATGGCAGAGTATGTGAGAGGCCCTGAGACCAACCGCATGAGGAAAGGGATGTCCAGCCACCTCCAAGCTACTCCAGCCCTTGACCTGCCAGCTCTAGCCACTGACTGTCCCAGGACAACTGACTGAGAGATCTGGAGCCAGAGCTACCAGCTGAGCTGTTCCTGAATTCCTGTCCCACTGAACCCATGAGGTAGAGTACTAGTGTCTTAAGCCACTAATTTTGAGTGGTAGACACCAAAACAATGGAGTGTTCCAACTTGTGTTTGCTATGTTCCATTGTGCTGTAGAGAACAAGGAAAAATAGAGTGTCTGTGCTTGGATTAAAGGAGAAGCACAATGGGGCCAGCAGGGAGGAGGCAGCTTATCAGTAAGAGAGCAAGCAGCACAGAAAACCATGGGGGCTCTAGCCAGCCTGACCTACTTAATGCAAAGGGCTGGGCTTGCTTTTTAGGAGCCTGATAAGCCCCTTACAGATAAGCTATTATTCTTTCTGTTGTGCTAAAGAAAAACCTGAGGACAGTGCACACATGGAGTAGAACTAGAATCTGATCCAGGTTTGTCCAACTGAAAAGCCAGAATTGCTTTGCCCACACCACAGTCACGCTGTGCAGCCTGCACCAGTGTGTGTGTATGTGTAGAGGGAGGGAGACTAGGGAGGGGTCGTGAAAGGCTAACTCAAGGCCAGCTCAGGAGCCAGCCTTGAACACCCCTGCTTAGTTCCTCCACTCCCCCCACCCTCACTAGCAGAAGTAACCCCATCCACCCACAGAACACGTTCCTCCCCACAAACCCTTCACTGCCAACCCGCTTCACCCCTGCAGTTCTCCACACACCTGCTCAATAAGAACAGAAGAGGCTCACTTTATGGCCCATTTAGGTCTTAGGAATCAGGCAGGGAACACGTGCATCAGGAAAGAAGTACTATGCCTGGGCGGGTTAAACTGGGGACGGGAACCCCACACTTTGGACCTCATCAAGGACTGCTGTAACAAAAGATCAGGTTCATCCAAAGTTAGAAAGCTCCATCCCTGGGACACAGGTTGGTCAGGCAGCAATAGTAGGTCAGGCAGAGGGGAATATTAGATTACATGTTGGCAGCAAATGATCCCAACTCCCAGCTCTGCCACGGGGGCATCTCGTAATTTTAAAAGTCTACTAAGAATATAATGGAGATGGCACTGGGTGGGGCGGAGAGGGAAACTCAAGGATGTTAGGATTCTAAATTCCCCTAAACAGTGGCATAGGGAAAGAAAAGTATTAAGCTGTTCACACTCCCTGACTCTGATGACAATGAGGCAGAGCAGATCCTGGAAAGATGTCTGAGGCCAGGAGGGGAGGCAGCAGAGCTGGTGGAGGTACCAGGGGGCCTGGGGAGGGAGCCAGCAGGGGGTAGTCTCCTGCCCCACAAGCCTGCTCATTCCAGATTCATCCCACTAGTAAGCAGAGATGAATCTTCTCCATAAAGAGGGACTCCAACCGATGCCATTACTAATCACTGGCAATAAAACTACTAAATAAAGAACAGAGACAGAATGATAAATCTACAGGAGGGATGCCCGACAGAACAATTAGACTTGGGAGACAAACATTAGTTCACAGACATCACCACCAGTCATGTATTATTAATAAAATAGACATTGAGCTCAGTTGGTAATAAAAGGACCCCAGCTTCCTCCACCCCAGTAGTCTTCCACTGTCCCTCAGCCTTGGCATTGAGCTCTAGCTAATATCAGTTCAGAGACTGGTGAGGCTGTCAGACGATGCCCAGCCATAAAGGTGTCCTCTCCCTTTCTGCCACTTCTGGAAGGCAGACAAGACTCCCACGACCCCTAATGCCAACTGACACCCAGGTCCTGCTCCTCTTTCCATGCTTTAATGAATCTCCTCTACTATTGTTGCATAATAAATGATCCCAAAACTTAGCAGAATCCGGAACCATCCCTCAGGTGCCATGTGGCCTTACCTCCTGGAGATTTTCCTTTCACAGCTTTTTTAGGTCTGCTTGATGGTAGGAAGCCAGTGAACTAAGGTCAAGTTTCCCTCACCATGTTGGAGCGGTGGGAGGCCAAACAAGACAGGCCAGGCCAGGAGATTGAATCAGATTTACATCCCAAAGGCACCAGACGGATGGTGTTGTACTGGGTTTCCATCTGGCCTCCACCATCCCTCTCCACATCCTCCAGCCCACACTGCTTCATCCATGGGCTCCCTTGCCCTCTGGCTTCCAGGGGGGTAATGGAGAACTGGCAGGGAGTCAGGAGCAGAATGAAAGTGGGCAGGCATATCTATTCCCCTGGCTCTCCCATGGGGAGATTGTGGGCAGTAGCTGCTAGATCCTCCCCAAGGAACAGTGCTCCTGTCCAGCACCCCTCTCCAAGTGACAGGACCAACTGATTTCAATGCCCTCCCATCCCATTGAGTCCAGGAGTGGGAATGACCCCTGCGTGATTGACCACCTCTTGTTGGCCTCCCTTCACCCCACCTACATGCTTGAAAATAGCCTGTCTTAAGCTCTCCTCCATCACCCATGGGAGGCTCCTGCTGGACCCTGACTGATGGAAATGGGCTAGAATCAGCCCAGAACAGGGAAGCTTGTGGAGCCAGGGCAGGAGTAATAGTAGACAGAATAGGAGAAAGGCCACAGTGACCATGTGTTGAACCAGGCATATGCGATGGCTGTGCAGAGGTGTCCAGCTGTCTCCACAGGCTGATGTCAGTGTACAGTGCAGCCCACACTCCAGGAAGCTCTGCTCCAGCTCCATGCTTGGGGCACCCAGTCTGCTCAGGGAGGGGCATGATACCTGTAGCAACCTTAGAGAAATCAAGTAGGGTACCTGACTCCCCATGTCAGCAGAGAATCAAGCCATCTGCTTTGGTGGGGCTGCTTGCACACTGTGGGAAAGGTGTGCCATCCAATCCTCCAACCATCACACAGACAGCAGGACACTCCTCCCTCCAACAAGGCAGGAGGGCTCATAACAGCTTAATGCTGACCACAGAACAGATTTCCACTTTAAGAAAGTAACAGCAGGAAAGTAAGTATAGTGACAGAAGGCAAAGAACCAGAACATTGGTGTCACATGACCCCAAATGACAATTCTGGCTCCACCAATCTCCGGCTGATGGCTCTGGATAAGTCACTTAAACCCTCTGAGCCTCACTTTTTTCAGATGTAAAGTGAGAAAAACAATATTTACCTTGTAAATTTATGTGAGCATCAGAAATAATATGTGAGAAGCATCTAATAGAATGCTTGGCACATAGATGGTATCCATAACTCATCATTCTTTTTATAATAAAAGACAAAGTCAACCCAAGATCCCTTCAGACTCCAATACTTCCCAGCATCATCTACAGGTCAAAGCTCACACTGGCTCACAAGGCACCCCCTGTCTGCCCTCAGACTAGGTTCTCCACTCCTCTCTCTGCGCCCAAGCCCTTCCCAGCTTTGCTCTTCTCACTTGGGATGACATTGACTCTTGACATTAATACATCAACTTTCCTACAAGCAGAACTTCCATACATTATACTGCAACCTCTAAATCAACTTCCTCCTGTTAAAGTTAGGACTTTGGAACATGAGCTGAAGAATAGACATTTTAAGCTAAATAGTCAATAGTTTAGTATCAACGTATTTTTCAGTATAGCAATGTTTGTGTTATACCAGACTACTGGCCCTTCTTATCTTAAAAAAATGAAAGAAAGAAAAAGAAAAACCAACTGTAAAGGGGGAAATTGAATCACAAAGTGGAATTAAAGCAGGAAATAGATCAAAATCATTAGGTACACTGCTACCAAAAACACCTCTGCTTTCACTCTGCTTTCACTCTAATGCCGACACTGGTCATCCACCTGTGCACGGAATAAGCCAGTGGAGAAGCACTGGCCAAATGCTGGGAGGAAACGTGGAGGGAAGCTGGTAGAGGCTACGTGCATCAATGGAAGGAATACAGACATATGGATTGAGAATTAGCTTCAGAAGAACATCCCAGAAGAGGAAAAATACACATTAATGTGGAACTCTTCCCACAATATGTATTTAAGAAGGAAAAAGCAATGACTAAACAGTGTGGATGATATGCATGATATGCAACTATTTATGTGGAAAAAGGGAATATACATATGCCCATATCTGGACAGATATACAGAACCAAGTCCCAGTGGGCCTCTTCCAGAGAGAGAAACCGCAATAAGGAAGGTCAGCAATGGGGAGAAGATATAGATTAACCCCTTCCTTTTTTTTTCTGAAGGTTATATAGTACAATGATCCAAATGCAGAGAAAATCCATGTGTCCAAGTGCTATACTTGAGCTTTCCACGGGTCCCTTGGCCAAGACAAACAGGCTGGCATTCCATCTCCTCTTAACAAATTATTCCAAAAAGTTAGTAAGACATACTCAACATCAGCTTCATATTCTACTCAATTTTTTCCAGAATCTTCATCAGTAAGACTTTTTCATATTTAAGGCAATTTTACAATAAGCACATGAAAAGATGATCAACATCACTAATCATTAGGGAAATGTTAATCAAAACCACCTCACACATATTATGATATCCTCTATCAATTAATTAAAATAAGTGTAGGTGAGGATGTGGAGAAATCAGAACTTTTGGGCACCTTTGGTGGGAAATAAAATGGTGTAGACACTGTGGAAAGTGCCACAGTGTCTCCTTAAAAAAGTAATACTAGAACAATCCAACAATCCCACTTCTGGATATGTACCCAAAATAATTGAAAACAGGGTCTTGAAAAGATATTTAAACACCCATTTTTACAGCAGTATTACTCGGAATAGCCAAAAAGTGGAAACAACCCAAGTGTCCATTAATGGATGAATGGATAAACAAAATGTGGTCTGTTCTACAGTGAAATATTATTCAGCTTTAAAAAGGAAGGAAATTCTCACACATGGTACAATATGGATGAAACTTTAAGGACATTAGGCTAAGTAAAATAAGCCAGTTACAAAAGGATAAATACTGCATGATTCCAGTTACGTGAAGTACCTAGAGTAGTTAAATTCATAGAAACAGAAAGTAGAATGGTTGTTGCCAAGGCCTGGAGGAAGAGAAAATGAGGAGTTATTGTTTAATGGGTGTAGAATTTTAGTTGTGCAAAATGAAAAATTCCAGGAGATTGTTTACACAATAATTGTTAAGATGGTAAATTTTATGTTATATAGATTTAACTAACCATAACAAAAAATAAATTTCCTTGTCTCATAAATGTCACCATATGTTATCTGACAGAGCCCCTTAGAAGTTATGTTGTATACAGTTAACATTTACTCTCTGTAGTTAATGTTCTAACTCATTATGAATAGCACATCATGTTTAACACTTGTTTTTTAAAAAGCATGTAGCCACTGTATGACACCATGTCTTGAAATGAGAAAAGCATAGAGAGAGCGAACAGACCAGTGGGTGCAGGGATTAGGGTTGTGGGGTGAGTCTGCTGAAGCAGTCCTGTATCCTGATTCTGGTATGGTTACACAAAAATATATATGTGATGAGTTTTTATTATCCACTTGCCCCCCCCAAAAAAAATTAGCACATGTAAAACCTGATAAAATCCAAATAAGGTCTATAGCTTACTTAATAGTATTGTACCAAAGTCAACTCCCTGGTTTTCATCATTGTACTAGGGTTATCGACACTATCTTTGAAGAAAAATGGGTGAAAGGTACATGAGAACTCTATTTTTGCAACTTGCATGTGAGCCTAAAGTTATTTCAAAATAAAAACTTTTAAAAAATACGTATCCAATATTTGGAGAATTTATGATATTTGTAGCTCTTTGGAAACACTTTATAAGATGTAGTTGCAGTTTGATTCCTGTACACAGGACTTTCATGCCTTCTCAGGGTGAAAACAAGGCCTGTAGAGCGCTGGGTGCCCAGGGTCACCACACCCTTGCATCCCTTCTACCTACAGGGCTTCTCTCTCAGCCTACAGGGTTCCTCTGCCCTCATCAGTCTGAGTCTCTCCTTCGTAGCCATCACCTGGGATAGCTTACAGACCTCTACAGGAAAAACTGCTGTGCGCTGGGCACAGTGCCTTACACTACCTCATCTAACCTGATTCTCACTGCCTCATTTTTACAGATGAGGAGACTGAGGCTAGGAGAGGGCAAGGGACTTGCCAGGTCGTACAGCCAATGTACAGTGTGAGGTCCTAGATTGAAGTCCAGGTCTGGTGACACCCTCAGCCGGGCTTCCTTATTCCCTACTGGCTACCTTGGTTGCCACCTACAGATTGGCCTCTGGCAGCAGGTGGGAGTCAAGCCAAAGGGGATGGGGAGCTAATTTAAGGCTGCGGGCAGAGCAGCTGTTCTCTGAGTCCTGGAGGCCTGGGGCCACGCTGCCCTTATGTTCTTGAGTAGATAAAGTGCTCCACTTAGGAGCTCTCCCCCCACTGCTGGGCCATTAGCTCACTGACTCCTAGAAAAACCATTTGGCCAGCACTGACAGATGTGGCCATTACACAATCACTTAGCCCCTCTTGCTGCCCTATCCAGACCTTGGGGTGTGGGTAGGGCTGGAGGCTTGCAAGGCCCCGGGGAGAGGTGGTTCCTGAGATTCACTTCCTGGCCAAAGCATCCTCTCTGCCCTTAGGCTGCATTTTGCTGGCCCAGTTGCTGCAGCAGGAGGCAGCTTCAGACAGCACAGTTTCAATGTGGTGCCAATGACCTTGTTCTCCTGAGAGTTGTTCACAAATTGCCTACACATGCATCATCTCCCTTGAATTTCACAACAACCCTATGAAGTTGAAATTAGGGTTATTATCTCCACTATACGATAAAGAAATGAGGCACAGAGAGGTTAAGTAGCTTGCCCAAAGTCACACTGTTAATAATAACACAGTCAGAGAAGGGATTGACCTCAGGCCTCTGATTCCCAGACCTGCAGTACTTCACCTGCCCCACGCATGCTGCTGTGATCCTGCTGGGATGTTACCATGGATGGGAAGCTCAAACAGCCCTAAAGCAGGGACTCCAGGTGAGGGGTAGGGAGAAGGCTACATCTTTCTGCCAAGGAAAGGCACGAGGCCCTAGAGGCATCAGCTTTGCCCTCTGGAGCTCCTGTCCCATTGGCAGAGCCCAGGCAGCCCTGACCTGCTGAGCTCCCACCTGGGGCCATTGTATCCTATACCCCCATGCTCTCTGGATCCTTTGCTCAAGCTCAGTGAGAGTCCTCCTGCCCATGTGCTCCAGGCAGGGCTTCAAAGCCATTCAACAGCTAGCAAACCTCCTTTCCCCACCAACAGCACAAGCATCTCAGGATAGAGGTTGCTATGACATCTAGGGCACCCAGCTGCTCCAAGCCAGGGGGCTCTGTGGCCACGCCACTGTCTAACAACCCCGTACTCAGGTCCCTGCCCCAGCACTGGAGACAAGACATACCCAGAAGAGTTGGGAGAATGAGGGGCAGTGCCCAAGTCCCAAAGAAGATCACTAAGGAACATTGGCTCATCTCCCACACACAGCCAGGCTTGGAAAAAAAGCAGATGAGCCCAGAAGGGGCCATCCTCCTAGCTCACAGGCCTGAGAGCAGATGGCAGAGAGTGGCAGCAAGAGAAGACTCACCCCCAAGGCCCAGTCTCCTCAGACTCATCCAATAGAGTGTAAAGAGAAAACCCTAGATGTTTCTAGGATACCCAGCCAATGCCACTCTCCATCAAGATGCCTTGCTTTGTCTTGAGGTGACTCAGAAGTACTAGCTTAAAAGCCCATA